>PVLD010009920.1:0-73822 GCA_004027595.1 Dinomys branickii | reverse complement strand
GGGAGGGGAGGGAAAGGGGAGAGGGGGAGGGCGCAGGTCTTTGAAATCCAGCTCTACCACTTAGCTGTGTGACCTTGGGCATTGGCCTCCTGGGCCTTGGTTTCCTCCACTAGACAATGGGGCTGCTGCTGTGTACTTCCTGTAAGATAAGGCAGGGTGCACCCCGGGACACCACCCCCGCTCAGCCCAGCCGTGACAGGCAGAGGAGGCTGTGGGTGGCGAGCGGCCCTGGGGAGCGGCATGGAGGTCAGGACAGTGGGGGGAGAGGAGGCTTCCGGACCAACTTCCCCCCGCCCCATTCCCTGCAGCACAACCCCCTCACACACCTGCTGGAGCCCGGCGACACCAGGTCTGAAGCCGAGGTGGCCGACGACCTCCCACTCCGCGCTGTGAGTACTTCCCTGGCCTGGCTCTGTCCATCCCCCTGTGAATCAGACTTTGGGCCTCAGTTTCCCTGACCGCGACATAGGGACACAGCCGATGACCCCCTGGGTTTGTAAGATCTGGCTCCCCTCCAAGCGGTGTTCAAATCAGGGCAGCTGCCACTCTGCTTGGGATTCACGTGGAGTCCTGTGGTTTGGGGTGGTGACTTCCAGACTTTCCTGGCCTTGGAGCCCTTTGCCCGAAGGAAGAGGGGCCCAGGAAATGCACAGCATGGAGGCTGTGAACCCCATGTGACCCTGCTGCTCTCAGACCCCACCCTCTTTCTTCTGCTGGAGACAGTAGGGCAGGCCCCGGGGAGTGAGAGGAAGCCTGTACACTTCCCCACACTGAGGGGATGGAGACCCTGTGGGCTGTGTCCCGCAGGCTCTCAGTAGACGTAGGGGCAGCGGCTGAGAAGCCCGGGCTAGAAGGTGGTGTGGAGGTGGGACCCAGCGAGAAGGAAAGGCCCTTAAGAGCAGCAGGTGCCAAGGCCCTGTGGCTGGGAAGGTTTTAACTTTCTCAGCGCCAGAAAGAGAGGCCAGAAGGGTAGACGGGTGGTGGCATGGAGAGGCTGGGGGAGTCAGGGAGCGGGAGCAGCGGCCATGGAGGAAGCTGGATTTCCCTGGGGATTAATTCTGTGGGAAGTCATGCAGGTGTGTAATCAGGAAAGAGATGTTATGATTGGTTTACATTTTAAGAAAATTGCCCTGGCTCCCAGCTGGAGACTAGGTCATGGTGGGAAGACCGGGAAGCTTGGGGGGCTCCTTTTTGGGTATTGGTGGCAACAACAATTTGTTTGGGTATAGTTTTTTTCTGACTGGGTACAGGTTGAATATCCCTGATTAGAAATGCTTGGGGCCAGTGTTTCAAATTGGAGGTTTTAGGTTTTGGAATATTTGCATAGATCTTAACACTTGAGTATCCCTAATCTGAAAACAAAAATCTAAAACGTTTTGATACTCCAAATTTTTGAGTACCATGAAGCTCAAAAATGTGCAGATTTCAGAGAATTTTGGATTTGAGAATTTTGGATTAGGGGTGTCCAACCTGTATCTTCAAGCCAGAGATGCTCTATGCCAGACCTTGACAGGTGGCCTGGCCCCTTCTGGGACTGGAGCCGCCTGTGAGCTCACCTCCGGGGGTGGCCTTGCCAGCCCATCTGGGTTTCTTCCTTTGTTGAGCAGGTCGATCTGGCCTCGGACGTGGTGGAGATGGCAGAGCCCCGGAAGTGGACAGAGGCCGACGTGGCCCAGCCTCGGCCCCTGCCGGTCACCACGAGTGCGCGAAGGGGGACCGCGGGTGTGGACGTGGCGGTGCTGACGGAGGAGCTGCTGCCCAGCGCGAACCAGCAGCAGGTGCTAGCCCGGTGAGCACCAGAGCCCAGGTCGGGGTGCTGCCACAGGGCAGGAGGGAGCTGTGCCCAGCCCGAGGGTGGGTGGGTGGGACAGGACTGGAGCTTCTTCCTCACCCTCCTGCCGAGCCACACCAGCTATCCCCTAACCATGGCTGGGGCAGCCCTGTCCCCTCTCCAAGTGGGGAGCAGGTTGCCACAGGTGTCACTCGCTGGGCTTTTGGAGGGCCAGGCTTTTGGGCTCCAGGAATCCCTAGGGCAGAGTGGCATGGGCATTCCTCATTCTTTGGCCTTCAGTGCCCTCCTGTGATAAAGAGACAAACCAGGGACAGACCACTCCCAGATGCCTGAGACCTATTGGGGAACTGGGCTTCCCTCGCTTGGTGTGTGGCTCTGTGTAAGTCCCTCTTGTGAGCCTCAGTTTTCACTCTTTGGGCGATAATGTCATCCCACCAATGGTAGTCAGCTAGGGGCCCAGCCTCCTCCCAGCACCAGGACTCCTGTCCCACCAGCCACAGTTCAAAATGAGCCACTGTGTCCAGGAGGTGCTGATGAGTGGGTGCTACCTTGACCTTCAAGGGGGCCTGAGACTGGGGAGATGGATGCCCGGGGTGGGGAGGGCTGTGTGCTGAGCAGCCGGAAGCCCTGGGCTCCTCTCCTGCTTCCTCTGCCGCGGCAGGCCGGCTCTCCACCTCTGTGGGCCTTAGTTTTTCATCTGCAAAATAGGTGACACTACCAGTTGCAGCTGGTGACAGTCCAGCACCAGGCACAGGGAGGGCACTTGGCCGCTTTGGGGTAATTTTTACCATGGGGTCTGGACTGAAGGCTGGGGGAGGCTTCCCAGGAGGGGGTCCCCCGAGCAAGGTGTGCAAGCCATGTGCCCCCCAGGTGGCATTCTAAGTAAAGAGCAGAGGGCTGGCTTCCGCGCTACACTTGGTAGCAGCGATTCAGGCTGGATGAGTTGGGGGCTGCTGGTGCAGAGGGAGGTGAGACGGAGCAGCCTGGGTGCCCTCTGGGCCGTGTTCTGTATCCTGATGGGGCCCTGGCGGGGTTTCCGAGAGGGGAGTGACGGAGCTTGGGGCAGAGCACACAGCGGCACAGAGCCTGCAGCTCCCAGCCTGACCTTCGCCTCCTCTTCCGGAATGCCCCCTGCTTCTTGTTATTGGCCCTTCCATCCCTTGGGGAAGAGGCAGAGCCTGAAGCATTTTGGGGTGTGCTTTGTTAGGCATCAGGAAGTCCCACATGAACCTTCCTCTGTAGTTATTTAAAATTTGTGCTCTCAAAGGGAAAAACTTCAAACAGTTTTTAGTTCTCTATTTAGAAATGCTTTTTAAAAATCCACCACATCTGCCTGTGCCTGACCAAACATCAGGCACTGCAGTTTTTGAGCATTTTCCCACCCCGTGATGACCGTCATCCTGCTGGCTATCCCTGAGCACAGATGCCAACTAGCTGACTCTGCTGCAGGGACTGTCGCACCAGGGGCTGTGGCTGAGGGGTAGTTTGTTCTGGGCCTACAAGGACCCCCTCCCCGCATAGCCAAGGTCACAGGTTGAGAGTTGAGTGGATCTGGGAGAAACTCTGGTTCTGACCTCAAGCAAGCAGCTTCGCCTCTCCGCACCTCAGTTTCCCTCTCCTGGAAATGGGGTTGTGGGACGGACTCGGTGCCCGTGCTCAGCCCCAGGGCTTTCCAGATGGCTTGTGCTCACTGCCGCTCTTGCTTTCTCCCCTGCACTGGCAGTTTGCAGCTGTTGGAGCAGCAAGTGGTGGGCGGGGAGCAGGCCAAGAACAAGGACCTGAAGGAGAAGCACAGGCGGCGGAAGCGCTATGCAGATGAACGCAAGAAGCAGCTGGTGGCCGCGCTGCAGAACTCTGAGGAGGACGTCGGGGAGTGGGTGCTGCTTAATGTCTATGACTCCATTCAGGAGGAAGTGAGGGCCAAGAGCAAGCTTTTGGAGAAGATGCAGAGGAAGGTGAGGCCTTGTCTCCCGAGTGCCCAGACCTGTCCTAGACCTCCCCATCCATACAGTTCCACACACTGAGGGCAGCCATTCTTCACATAAGCACTTATGAAGCACCTGTTGTGTGCCAAGTCCTGTTCTGTTGTTGAGCACAGTAATTGTGTTACTGGATCCAATTCCATCTATCTGCTCGCCTGTTTTAGTTACTTTTCTCTCACCACTGAGACAAGATACCCAGCACTCACAGTTAAAGAGGGAAAGCCAATTTAGTCCGTAATCGGCTGGCTCCCAGACAGATAACAGGGAAAACTGCATGGTGGACAGAAGGTAGCAAAAGCAGTAAGGGCGGGTCACAGCTCTTATCCGGGCGACGCACCTGGACACCAGGTGGCAGCACTCTTATCCCTTGTGCCCTTGGTCCTGGTATTGCACCATCAATCCCAGAGTCACACAAGCTGGATCCAGTCACCTACGAAAAGGCGTCACATGAGGCTTTGGGAGGACATCTGAACACAAGCCATCTTATTCTGTCCCTGGTCCCCACATAGTCATGCACATTCCTTTATGCACAATGCACTTGGTCCGTCTCTAAGAGTTGCCAAAGTCCTAACAGTTTCAGCACTGCAGAAAAGGTCAAGTTCAAAGTCTCCTCTGAAATTTAAGGCAAACTGTTAGCTGTGAGCTGCTGTACAAATGGAAAGAAAGTTAAAGACTTCCAACATTCAGTGGAATTGAATATGGGGATACAAAGTTACAAATGGGGATACAAAGGATTGGGACCAAAGCAAGTCCACAATCCAATAGGGCAAACATTCAATTCTATAGTTTTGTGTTCAGCATCTGAGGCAATCTGTGGCAAGTTGTGAACTTCGAAAGGCTCGAGCAGCTCTGCCCCTGTGGCATTTCCGGTGGTTGTAGCTCCCGTGGTTTCTTTCTTTGACTGGCTTTGCTCACTCCTTGTAGCTTTCCTTGGATTATCCACATTCCTGGCTTCTCCAACCTTCTGAGGTCCCCGGTGCACCTTTGGCTTCACACAGCTTCACACACTGCCCTCTCAGGGACCCACTGCCTGGTCTCCCAGGCCTTGTGAAACCCAGGTGGAAGCCTTCCTGACCCCACAGTTCTTGAATTCTGCGTTCACCTAAAACCAGAGCCATGTGGATGATGCCAAGGTTTGCCACCAGCTGCAGCAGTAGCCAGGCTTCCTTCTCTCTTGGCTGTAGGGGGTTGAGTGCCTGGATTGTTGGGCACCCTGAACCCAATTCTGAGGAAAACTTCTGTAGGCCACCAGCATTCTGGAACGTGACTTTGTGGTGCTCTCTTCTCAAAGCAAAGTATTTTACCTTTGCAATGTTGAGGCTGTAAAGGGTAGAGTCCTGCTGCTTCTTGTGATGCCCTCAGGCCATCTTCTCTATTCTCCTGTTTTCAGCAATCAAGATCCCCTTGCTCTACTTTTGCAATCCACAGCTTTACTGACACTTCCATTCTGGCCAAATTAAAAATGTTTTCAATCATTCTGCTAGGCTCTTTGCTCCTGATTCTCAACATATATCTGGTCAGAAGCCCCCAACAGTAGCCATGCCACTGTCTCAACATTAGACTGCCTTGAAATTCCTTCTGCCAGATTAATTAGTCTTCCATCCTTAGTCTCAGTCTCAGGCAAGGTCTCTGGCATGAGCAAAATGCAGACAAACTTTCTGCCAAGGCACGGCACATTATCTGGAGTCCAGCGGCCAATGTAGTCCTTCTTTCCAGCAGAAACCTCCCTAGCCTGGCTTTTATTGGCAACTTTCCTATCACCCTTCTGGTCTTCTGAGCTCTGCCCAGAATCTCACATTAAATACAGTGTCAGGCATTCCAGCTTTACTTTTTCAGTGGGTGTCTCCAAATCTTTCTTAACTCTTCTCCTTCCCACAAACCAGCTCCAAAGGCTCCTAAACCACATGGTCAGGTATAATTAAAGCAATGACCCTACTTCTCTGGTACCAAATTCTGTCTTAGTCACTTTTCTCTCATTGCTGAGACAAAATACTCAAACACCCAAAATTAAAGAGGGAAAGTTTTCTTTGGCTTACAGTTCATAGAGGTTTCAGTCCCTAACTGGCTGGCTCCAAGGCAGTATAAGAGGACTGGTGGACAGAAGATAGCAAAAGCAACAAGTGAGAACCATAGGGCCAGGGATATAGCTCAGCAGCATAAGCGCTTGCCTGGCAAGCCTGAGGTCATGAGCTTGATTTCTGGTACCAAAAAAAAAAAGGGAGGACCACAGCTCTATCCCTCGTATCTTTCACTTACACCCTTAATCCTTGATCTTAGCATTCCACCATGTGTCAATCCCAGCATCACATACTCCAGATCCAGCCACCTATGAAAAAGCCCCACCTGTGACTGCATGAGGCTTTTGGGGAATATCTAGACACAGCCATAACAGTGCCACCCAAAAGTCAATACTCAGGTAATGTGAGCTGGTGGGAAGTCAGCTTTGCTCGAGGGCTGGCACCCTGGAAGATGAGGGGCGAGTTTCTCTCTCCCTAAGAAGCCATCTTAGAGAATTGAGTATATTCAAGTCTTTTATAGGGAGGGACAGGAGATGCTGTGAGACAGGGGCGAGAAGGCTGCATGCTGCGTAGGGTCTTTGCCACCTAGGGCCATGTCTCCGTTTTTCCCCTCTGGCTGAAACATCACCAAAGACCTTGACCTCCTGGAGTTGGTTACTAATGTCATCACTTTCTGCAAGATAAACTTCACAGGAGACTACTGCTTTGGGTTGGTTCATACATAGAATTAAAGAATAAGGAAGGGGCTAGGGATTTAGCTCAGCAGCACAAGTACCTGCATGGTAAGTGCAAGGTCCTGAGTTCAATTCTCAGTATCAAAAAAATACAGAGAATAAGGAGGGCCATTAAACATTCTTATGTTAGCGGAGGGTCAGCAGGTGCTCTGGGGTCTGTAAACTTAGTTTATTTAGCAATTAACACCACAATCATATAGGTTTGGTTCACCTGCCTTTTTTTGATATTGGGAATTGAACTCCTTGAACCTGCAATCCTGGGATGAAGAGTAAATGCTTCTGTGATCTTGTGGGATTTTGCCAACTTTCTCTCCAGAGAGAGCACTTTATTTTGCATTCCCATGGTATGTTTCTCACAGTCTTGCCAACAAAGTATGTTCAAATAACTTGGATTTTTGCCAGTTTGTTAGATGAGAATCTCTCATTGTAGTTTTAGTACGGGTTTTTATTATTATGGAAATATTGAACATTTTCTCATATGGTTTGGGAGCATTTGCAATTTCTTCCCTTTGAACTGTGTTTACATCTTTTGCCCATTTTTCTTTTCTTCTTTCTTTCTTCCTTCCTTCCTTCCTTTCTTTCTTTCTTTCTTTCTTTCTTTCTTTCTTTCTTTTTGTTTTGGTTTTTTGTTACCAGTAGTCAAACTTGGGACCTTGTGCTTGCCAGGCAGGTGCTATACCACTGAGCTGTATCCCCAGCCCTTGCCCATTTTTCTACTAGGGTGGTTGGGCTTTCTGTTCTGTATTTATATAAGTTCTTTATATATTTAAGGATATTAACTCTTGTGGTCTGTGATATGTTGCAGATCTCCCCCCGCAGTTTTTCATTTGTATTTTGCTATTCTTTGTGATATTTTTGCATATAAAATTTTTAAAAGTTGCCAAATTGGGTTTTTTTTTTGCATATAGTGAATCATAAGAAAATTCACTCATATTTTTATCCAGAACTTGTTTTTTCTTTTTAAATTTAAATATCTGATCCACTCAGAACTTACCCTGGTGCCTCTGTGAGCTGCTAATATGCTATTATCTTTTTCACTGGCCATCCATGTACCCTAGCCACCACTTTGTAAAAAGTCCACTTACTTTCCACGAATTTAAGGTGCTGGCCTTAGCCAGTATTGAATTTCTGAGTGCATCTGGATCTTTTTTCTGGATTTTCCACTCACTTCTCTTGCTCTGACTATCACACATGTGTGCCAGCCACATTGTATGAAACAGGCTTTATCATCATTTTAGTTTTTATTTTGAGACAGGGTCTCCTTAAATTGCCCAGGCTGACCTTGACCTTGCGATCCTCCTGCCTCAGCCTCCTGAGTCTCTGGGATTACAGTCACGTGTCCTTGCACTTGACTTTATGTTTTATAGTCACATATGGTTGATTCTCTATCAATGATTTTCTTTTCCAAGTTTTTCCTGGATATTCTTTCTTACTTTTTATATGAGTTTGTAAATAATTGGGCCCATCAAAAGAAAACAGAATGAAGAAAAAAAGATGAGCTTTTTGAGGGAGTTACATTATATTTATAAATAAACTTGAGAGTATTGATTCTTACCTGAGACTGGATGCTCCTCTCCAGGAACGTGTGGTGTATCATTCTGTTGGTTCAGATCAATTTTTGTGTCCTACAAAAGGGTTTTGTAGATTCCCTCACTTGTGTTTTGGACCTATTTTGTTTGTTTGATTTGTAGGTATTTTGTTTGCTTTCTTCTATGGAGTATATCCTCTTCCATTATATTTTCTAACTGGGTTTTGTTTGTAAAATGAAGCATTTCAGTTTAACAAGGTATTTAAAAATCATTGAGAATTAGACGAGAATACTTCTCAATTCATTCTGTGGGGCCAGTATTACCCGGATACCAAAACCAGACTGAGAAATAAGAAAACTACAGACTAATTTCTTACGAGTGTAGACACAAAACAAGCTGCTCTCAGTATGTACAAACTGACTCCAGCAACCTAGAAAAAAGATTTACACCACCCTGAAGTGGGATTTATCCTAGCAATACAAGGTTGGTTTAGCATTCAAAAATCATTATCATTCACCACACTAACATGAATAAAAGACAAACAGCACATAGTCATCCTGGGAGCTGCAGAAAAGCACTGGGTAGAATTCAACATTTGTTAGGGTGACAATGCTAAATAAACTAAGAGTAAAAGGGAAATACGTCAGCCTGATAAAGGTCATCTATACAAAACCTGCAGCTTTCATTATATTTAGTGTAAAAGATTCATTATATTTAAAATAAATACTGTCCCCATAAGACCAGAAACAGGAAACAGATATCCATTGGACCGAGGGTTCTAACCAGGATAGTTAGGCAAGAAAATCAGATAAAGGCACCTGGACTGTGAAGGAGATAACATTCTTTTTCTGCAGATACACACATAGAGAACATCCTAAGGGACTCACTTTTAAAAAAAAAGAGCTGAGAGTGTAGCTCAGTGGTGGGGCATTTGCCTCACATTTATAAGGCCCTGGGTTCAATCCCTAGCACTGCAAAAAATACAAAACCAAAATGATAAATGAGTTCATCAAGGTTTCATGACACCAGGTCAATAAGCAAAACTCAGTTGTATTTTTGTGCACTTGAAATGAACAATATACTGATAAGAATTAAAGAACAGTTCTACTTAAAAAACAATAGTAATCATAGCACTGTAGAAGGCCAAGACAGGAGGATCACAAGTTTGAGCCCAGCCTGGTCAATTTAGGATCTTAGCAAGACCCTGTATCCAAATAAAAAATAAAAATTCTCAGGGATGTAGTTCATGGGAACAACAAAACAATTCATACTCTTGGGCTGGGCTGGCTCATTGGTAGAATGTTTGCCTAGTATGTGCCAGGCCCTGTGATTCCTAGTACTGAACAAAATCCCACAAGTCCTTGTACGTGCCTTGTGGCACCATTATTCATAATAGCCCCAAAGTGGAAACATGCGAGAATGGGAACAAAGTGTGGTACAGCCATGTAGTGGAACATTACTTGGCAGTAGGAAGAATGCAGTGCTGATACATGCTGTAACACGGATGAACCTTGAAAACATTATGCCAGGTGAAAGAAACCAGACACAGGAGACCTCATACTCTGAGTCCATTCATATCAAATGCCCCGAATAGGCAGATCTGTGCAGATCTCTAGAGAGATTAGTTTGTCTAGGGCTGAGCATGGGGAGAGGTAGGAAATGACTGTAAATGGGAATGGGGTCTCTTTTCTAAAACTGATGGTAGTGATGGTTGCATAACTTTGTGGAGATACTAGAACCACTGGATTTTACACTTTACATGGGTGGATTGTATGTGGCATGTGGATTATATCTCAATACAAATGATGGGCTCGGTGCAGCAGCATGTGGCTTTAGTCCCAGCTCCTTGGGAGGCTGCAGCTGTGGGCCACTAAGTGCTCACTGCACCCTGCCTGGGCAGGTGGGAGGGAGAGCGAGTGCGCGGGCGGAAGGAGCCTTGGGCGTCAGGGGAGGAGGGTGGGTGGATGCAGGGGTTGGCTGGATGTTGGCAATGGGCTGCGTAGACCATGAGCAGGTGATGCGCAGCTGCTGGAGGGCAAAAGCCACCCCTCCTTCACCTTTGCAGTGACTTTATTCATTGCTGAGACACAACACCCGACACAAATAAAAGGAGAGTTTTATTTTGGCTCACACTTTAGTCCACAGTAGGCTGGCACCAAGACAGGTTGGCATGGCAGAGGGCATGGCAAAGGCATACCTGCTCATGGCGGGGCACGCAGGAAGCAGAGGCAAGGCAGGAGTGGGGAGGGAGAGAAATCCTCCCAGGCCACGCCCCCAATGACCCACCCTTCTGGCCAGGTCCCGCCTCCAGCAAGCCAGCTGTTAACCCGTGCGATCTAGTCACCTTGCAACTGCCCCACCCACGAGTGCGTGAGGGTCTGGGGAGCAACTACATGGAAACCATGACAGCTTTCTTTCTTTCTTTTTTTTTTTTTTTGCTTGCAAGTTTAAAAAAATGTTTACTAGTACGTGTTTGCAGTACACAATGATTACAAGCATCACGAGGAGTTGGTACCGGTACACGACACACCGTGATTCTTTTTACTTCCTCTCCCCCTCCCCCTTTCCCCGTCTCCCTCTCCTGGTCCCCTTGCTGCCTTGGCTTTCAGCTTCGGGCAGCAGAGGTGGAGATCAAAGACCTGCAGTCGGAGTTCGAGCTGGAGAAGATCGACTACCTGGCCACCATCCGGCGGCAGGAGCGCGACTCCATGCTCCTCCGGCAGCTCCTGGAGCAGGTGCAGCCCCTCATCCGCAGGGATTGCAACTATAGCAACTTGGAGAAGATCAGGCGCGAGTCGAGCTGGGATGAGGACAGTGGCTCCTGGAGGATCCCCGAGCCCATCATCGTAAAAACCAGCCTCCCAGTAGGTCAGGAGCCCTGCGGCCCCCTGCCTCATATGTGTCGTTCCCAGTTGCCAGAGGGACAGGGAGCCTGGCCACTCCCTGCAGGCTGTGGGCAGCAAATGTGTAACCTGGGCATCTGACATGCTGAGGGACCTGGAGAAGTGCTGTTTTGCAAGCAGACAGACACAAGCTGGGTTCTGGCTGTATTATTCTGTGACCTCGCTGGGGCTCGGTGTCCTCATCTGTCACAGAGACCAGTAACAGCACCTCTGCAGTTTCTGTGAGGCTTACAACGCTCTCAGGCACCAAACACCTTAGTGCTGCCTGGTGCTCAGCAAATGTGTCATTGTCACTATCAATGACCATCCTCAATCTTTCTGCCTACAAAACTCTGTGTTTGCTAATGATTATGACAACTGGTTACACCCGAGGAAACTGCCTCTCAGAGGGTCAGTCACAGCAGTGAGTTGTAGGACCGAGGAGGGAAACCCGCTGTTCAGGGCTCAGGTCTCTGCTTTGGCTGCTGACCTTGTGTGACTTTATAATGATCCCTGTGCCTCTCTGGACTTGAGCTAAAGAAAGGGTTGGTTAAGAGGACCTTAAAGACTCACCTCCCTCTGTTGTCATATTTGTTGTGGATCTGTCTTTAGCCACACACCTGGCTATGCATCCAGGAAGTGACACTCTTGCATCCTTCCACGGCTGCCCGGCAGTCCTCCCCCATCTGTGTTCACCCAGGCCTTCCATCTGTGACATTTTAGTGGCCACTGACACCACCATCCTGTTGAAACTCCAGCCAGCTGTCCTGCCTGTGGGGTGGGGAGCAGAGGTGGGGCTGAAGGAGGCTTCTCTGGCACCTGAGCCCTCCTATTGTCCATTTCCTGAGGCTACCCCTTGTTTAGGCTGGGAAGGGTCCTTCCTGTTTCCAGCCCTGAGCCAGGCCTGACTCCCTCTGGGACAGCGCTGTGGCCCACCTGCACCTCCTGTCCCATGCTTCAGCCTCTCTTTTCCCATAGCAGTTCCAACTGGGCCACAGACCAAGCCAACCCGCAAAATCTCTGCCATCGACAGCGGAGAGCCGAACACGGTAAGGCCCGGGGAGAGGGAGGGGTGGGGAGCCGGACACACTGTCCACAAAGCACAATGGGTCCACATTGCCATAGGGAGCTGGGCTACCTTCATCCTGCTTGGGAGTTGCAGCACAGGTGAGCCTGGACCCTGTTCTGTAGTTGGCCCTGAACCCTCAGCCCACTCTGGCCCTCACTTAAGGCACTGACACTTCCAGAAGACCAGAGGGAAGGTGGGTGGCTTGAGGCGGCTTGTCTTGCTGGTGACAGAGACTTACATCTCAAACCCAGAGAACAAAGAGCACATTCTAGTTTCCTGGGTCCTAGCTGGTATCCTTGGACGAAAAGGGTCTCCCAAATCAGTTATTGCAATTCTAAAGTCACTTAATTGTCATGTCTCCCACACTCCATAGCACATCAGGAACGTGTATCCTTAAGGCAGGGGCCAGAAAACCTTTTCTGAAAAGGACCTGCCCCATGGTAAATTTGTTAGGCCATAAGATCTCCATCAAACCACTGGCCTCTGCTGTTGTGGCACAAAACCAGGAATAGAGAATACGTAAATGAGAGGCACACTCCAATAACGCTTCATTTACAAAGTGGCCTGTTCCAATAAGACTTCATTTACAAAAACAAGCTGCAAGCCAGATTTGGCCCCTTAACTGTAATTTGCGGATCCTTGCCTCTGACCACTGCAGATATTTCAGAAGACCCACATAGCTCGTACCTTTACAGCATGCAAAGCCACTCACAGGGGAGGGCATTCCATTGCCTGAGCAGTGCAGGGCAGCTGCAGGAAGTGTCCTACGCTGCTGTAAAGCTGGACTGGCTGATCTGATGACTTGAATTTATAGAAAAAGGGGAAGGGGTGGGGATATAGCTCAGTGGAATAGGCACCTGCCTGGCAAGTGCAAAGTCCTAAGTTTGATCCCCAGTACCGCAAAAAAAAAGGGGGGAGGGAGATGCAGCTGTAAGGAAACAAATGAGCAAACAAACAAATTGACCTGCCTCACAAAGGGGTATGTCCGGACACTCTTAGTTTTAAGGGACAGACACTAAGGCAGAAAAAGCAAGCAAAATAGGAATTCATTGGTTCCTGTCAGTGGCTAGACCTGGGGCTCAAACAGGCTTATGTGCCTCCCCTGGTATGCTAACTTCAGGGCTTCTCCACGCGGTGCAGAAGGTGGCAGCTGGGATCCTAAAGGAAGCAACGACACCCATTCCCGCAAAGCATTTTACACCAAAGCCCGTGGAGGGGTCCTTTTTGACTCTGACTGGATCGTGAGCTACTCCTGGACAGACTGCTGCAGTCAGGAAGACTCAGCTCTGTGACTGGTGCATCTCGGTCACACGTCCTGCCCTGCAGTTCAGGGCACACGAGTGATTGTCCCACCAGGACCATGTCTGGTGGGAGAAGGTGGTTTCTGAAGGAAAAGGGTCAGTCTGGGAGCACAGTCTGTAGCAGCAGAGGAAAATAACAGCCGGGTGATGAAAGGCCAGGGCGCCAGCTGTGAGCTGAGAGCTGCGTTCCTTGCGCTGTGACTGTGTCATGGGAGAGCTGGGGTATTTGGGATCACCCATGCCCCTTGGGATTCCTAGTCTGCAGCTGCCTGGGATGTTACCCAGGGGTCCAGGCTCTGTAGTGGTGACTGCTGCAGCCCTGTGCTACAGCCTGGGGGAGACCCAGTGCAGTCCCAGGCCACCAGACCTCTGGAGGCGCTGAGTCCCTTGCCAGGAGCCCAGATTAGGGACTTTTCTCAAGGGGCTCTGGAATCTCAGCAGGAAGAAGACCGCTACAGGCTGATGCTTAGTCGGAGCGACAGCGAGAACATTGCCAGTAACTATTTCCGGTCCAAGCGGGCCAGCCAGATCCTCAGCGCAGATCCCATGAAGAGCCTAGGTGAGTTCCCTGTGCGCCTGCACTGTCCACCCCACAACTGGGAGATGTGGGCTCGAAAACCCCACTCTTTCCAGGAGCCTCCTTTTCCACAGCCCGCATATGAGGGGTGACACCTGCTTCTCAGGATTCCACAGGGAACACCCATGCAGAACCTGGTGCATAGCACCTCCACAGTACAGTCTCCTGTTTCCCTGTGTCCCTGGGAAGAGCTAGTGTTTGACTCGTCCTCCCCAACATACAAGAGGGTTCACTTGTGGTCACGTGAGTGGGTCTGACTAGCTCTTACCTGACTTCTTCAGTGGCCAGTATGGTGACTTCCCCCAAACTGGAGAGTGACTTCATCTGCCAAGGACTGCTGGGCGAAGGGCTGGGGTGGGGCAGGAAGAGCCTCAGAAGCAAAAAGCCACATTCGTGGATTGAGAACCGTTTAATTCTTATGCTTTTATAACTAAAGGCAATAGCCTATCATGATGGCACATGCCTGTAATCCCAGCACTTGGGAGGCTGAGGCAGGAGGATCACCAACAAGTTCAAGGCCACCCTGGGCTACATAGTGAGACCCTGTCTCAAAAATTAAAGGCAAGCTAGGCATGGTGGTATTCATCTGTAATCCCAGTACTAGGGAGGCTGAGGCAGGAAGGTTGCCCAGAATTCAAGTCCACCTTGGGCTATATAGTGAGATCCTATCTCAACAGACAAAAAATAAATTAATAAATAAAAATAAAGGCAAAGTCCACAGAGCTTGTGGTAAAATATCAATAAAAAGCAAATCTTAGGGCATTTCTCCTCTTTCCTGGATCACCGGCATCCTCTGTCCTCTTCTCCACAGTGCATCACAGCTCATCACCAGGCCTCAGCTCCCAGCTCAGCAGCAACTCTGCCATCCCACCCAGCCAGGCTCCTGAAATGCCCCAGCCCCGGCCCTTCCGCCTCAAGTCCCTCGACATACCCTTCACCAAGGCCAAGCGTAAGAAAAGCAAAAGCAACTTGGGCAGTGAGCTTCTGTGACTGCAGCTGCCCGCTGCTGCCTGCCTTTAAAAGGCTTCTGAACTGCCAGGCCCTCCCAGGCCAGCCCCGACCAGGCCTCTTCCCCCATCCCCCCAGAGTGACTGGGGCCCAAGAGGGTCTTCGCGCTCGGGAAGACACATCCCCTTCCTTGTTCCCCAGGGTCCACCTCGGCCCAAGCTGAGCCCCCCAGAGAGGCCTGCTCCAACTGTCCACGCCATGTCAGTGTTTCTGTCTACTCTTTGGCCATGGAGCCTGCAACTTGTGCCACCAGAGTGGCCTTTGCCTCAATGGGCTCAGCAGCCTCAGGCCTGCTGCAGGGCCTTTGCCAGCAGCCGTGGTGTTGTGGGCAGCAGCTGCCACCTGGAGGAAGCTCTGCATCTTGGTGACTGAGATTTGTGCTTCTGTGTAGGTGCCCTTTGCTGAGGGCAGCCCGGCCCTGCAGGACAGGCACACAGTCCTGGAGCAGCCGATCTGCTCGGTCCGCTCCTGGCTGAGCTGTGGCCCAGAGAAGGCTGCTGCACCTCAAGCTGCCCAATAAACTGCCTTTAGGAAGAGCTGCCCGTCTCCGTTCCTCCGACAGTGAAACCGGGGCCCCTTCCTGCTCTCATGGGGGGACGTTGGATGGACAGGGCTGTCTACTGCCTGGGCCTTTGTGACCAACAGGCTGCAGGGTTTCTGTGGCTCCTTGAAGTAGCAAGTACAAGTGCATTTTTCTGGGGATCGTGGGAGCTTTCAAAGGGTCTGTGAGCCAGGAAAGCAGAGCTCTTTGTGGGGGCAAGAAAATAGGGCCATGTCTCACACGGGCCGGAAAAGGGCAGAGGCTTTGACCGTCCTCAGGGGCTCTGCTGCACTGGATGCTCTGTCAGCTAGAAATTAATCTAGGTCGTCCTGTTTGTGTTCGTCCAGGGGCTCCCTAGGATGCAGCCCTCCACTGTCCAGCGTGTCCCATGCTGGCCTGTGGGGATGCAACAGTCAAAGGGAGACGGCCTGTGTCCTGAGCCTTGTGTGTGAAAGGGATAATGCCTCCTCAGTGACGGTGAGGGGTTACTGAGTGTGAAAAGTGCATCGAGCATAGCAGCTCCACATCAGTCCTCATTCCTCCTCCCAGCCTTTATTTTGTGGCAGGGCCTACTGGCCTGGGCCAGGAGCTCCAACTGGAGAAGCTGGGTGGGGGTGCTTGGATGACTACAGTGTGAGCCTAAGACAGGCTGCAGTGCCTGACCATCAGAGGAGGCAAGATCTGTTCTTTGTGTGTGTGTGGGGGGGTAGAGTCAGTTAAAGAATGCATGGTGAAAGATTTTGATTTTTTTTTTTTTTTTTTTGAGACAGGGTCTCACTATGTAGTTCATGCAGACCTGGAAGTTGCAGTAATCCTCCTGCTTCAGGTGCAGTGGCTGGGATTACAGTGGGGTTCTGGTTTTTGTCTCCATTCTTGGATTGGTGGATGAGTGTCACAACAAAAAACAAAAAAAAAGCAGCTTGCCAGGTATGGTGGTGCACACCTTTAACTCCAGCACTCAGGAGGCTGAGGCAGGAGGATTGCTCAGTTCAAAGCCAGCCTGAACTACATAGTGAAACCCTGCCTCCAAAAACCAACCAAACAGAAAAAACCACTGAACTCTCCACATTACCTTTGCCTTTGACACTAAGATTGTGCAGAACAGTTAAGTCTGGGGTGACTCTTACTGAGACCTGCGGTGGGATTAAGGAAGGGGTCTGAGGTGTGCCAGGTGGCCTCTAGATTATTAATCTAGAAGCAGGGAGCCGCCACTACTACTGAGTGGATGGTCAGGCCAACTTAGCGCTTAAATGCTTCAAAATCTGCCTTGGTCCTTCCAGAGTGGAGATAATTACGTGACCATTCCAAAGGCACACAAGTAAATAACGGTGTTGGACCTCATTATGACTCCTATTTAGAGCCCGGGAGGTAAGTGCGATGCCCGGGTAACAGCATCTGACTCCAAGGTTACACATTTTTTTAATCCACCGCCCCACCCTGGGGCCCGGGCAGGGCCGCGAGGGGCGAGCAGCTAGCGGGCTCCTCTAGGGCCCCGATCATGCTCTTATTTTCCCACCACCTTGATCCCAAGGGGTGTTCGGGAGGTGGGTCTGCTTTGGGGTCCTGAGTCAGTGCTAGACCAGTGAGAACCGATGAGGTGGCCCAGGGTGGTCCCAAATCCCGTCCGAGAAACGACAGACAAGTTAGATCACTTATTTCTGCTGGAAGCTGGGACAGAACTTTAGGCGGGAGCAGACGTGGGCAGGGCCAAAGGGCACTCAGCTTTGCTGATTGGCCGCGGCAGAAGAGCTGTCTCTCCAGGATTGCACCTTTTCCCTTCGGTAGGCAGGGCCTTGAGACCCTTTTACCAATAGAGTGCACAGAATAAGCCTCACACCCGGACACTTCCGGTGTTACTCCTTGCTCCGGATCGGCAAGGCCGCTGCTCTGGATACCGGGAGCCGCGGTGTATCAGGATCACTTCCGGGTGATGCTTCAAGGCCAAGAGCCGTGATTGGATAACCGTAGTGATACTTCCGGTGTCCAGGTGCTGGTTTCTTTGGCAGGAAGAGAAAGATGGGTCCCTACCCCGTGGTCCGTGCTTGGTCGTTCTTATGGCTGCTGCTGCCCTTGCTTGGCTCAGTATACGCCAGCGGTCCCCGCACCCTAGTGTTGCTGGACAACCTCAACCTGCGGGAGACACACTCGCTTTTCTTCCAGAGCCTGAAGGGTAAGAGCGGGGTCGGAGGGGAAGGCGGGTCCGAGGATCTGGGGTTAGAAAGGCGCCCGGGGCATCGCCACCCTCTCCCACTCGCTTTCCTAGAGGACCGCCCAGGGCTGGCCAACGCCTGCGTGGGGGTGGGGCCGTGTTCTAGGCCGCAGGGGTTTCCCTCAACGTCGGGTCTGTCTCGGCTCCTTGTGTTCTTTGTGTGCAGATCGGGGCTTTGAGCTCACGTTCAAGACCGCCGATGACCCCAGCCTGTCTCTCATTAAGTACGGGGAGTTCCTCTATGATAATCTCATCATCTTCTCCCCCTCGGTGGAAGGTAAGGACTTCGCGCTTCCCCAGCACGGGGGAGTCGAGGCCCAGGACGGATGCATTGCTTTTATCTGGTTCTTGGGCGTGTTCGGGGTCTGGGGGTGGGTTGCCAGCTCTTGGCGTTGCTGCTGCCAGAGAGAAGGAAATGGTTAATTTCTAACCTAGGTTCAGGAGGGGACGTTTTTCCAAAAGCCTGCTAGAATCGTGGAGTTACCTGTTGCCTTGGACGATGGAGCTCAGTGCCCTGCTGCTCTACCGAGAAGGGGTTGTTCTCTACAAAGGGCCTGATAGAGGAAGAGCCCTCAGTAGGGTTTGCCTGTGTGGAAAGAGGAATTTGATGTGTTGTTAGTGTGAACTGCTGTAAAGAGGCATTGTTCAGTGTGGTAGCTGATCTTAAGAACTGAGATAGATACATAGTCTACAGCTGAAAAAGAACCTTAGCAATTAAGAAGCCCGCATTTGAGGTTGGATGATTATGCCCAGCAGCCTAGCAGAGGGTTGATCGTTAAATGCAAGGAACGTGTTCGTGGTATTATCTAATATATACTTAAGTATTACTGTCTTAAGAGGCATTCCACTCCACCAGTGGACAGTTCTGTTATTTTTTCTCCTTCCTCCTTTATTGTGGAAGGCAGTATTCGTACACGCAATAGGGCCATAGAGAACAAGGCTGATGCTTATCCTGCTGAGATCATTGCCTTTATAGAGTCATATTTTACTCAGATGGTTTCATTCTTTACTTTCTTTGATTTTGGGGATTGAACACAGGACCTTTGCACTGACCTACATCCCCAGCCCTTTCTTTAAAAATTTTGAAACACAGTCTCACTAAGTCACTAGGTTGCCTGGGCTGGGCTTGAACTTGGAATCCTCATGACTGAGTTTCTCAGAGTGCTGGGATGACAGGCATATACCACTACTCTTGGCTTGAGTGTTTCTTCTTCTGAGTAAATATCCCAAGTTCTTCTGGGTATTTCTCTCTGTTGTCATGGTTTTTTTAGTGAATATGCCAGTCATTCTCGTATTGCTTCAGAGCATCTTTTTCTCATAGAACTCCAGTTGTCCCTGTCCGGGTAAGACGTTGCTGCCATCCTTCCTTGCAGTTGGTAAAGCGTAGGAAACCTTCTCTTTGCTGGCAGCTGCTGTGTTTTCTGTAGCTCTTGTGAGATTGCGTTCCGCCAGAGGCCTGAGGTATTTTCCTCCAAGCACCTCTCACTTTTCCCAACTCCCCTGCACCATGTGCCTTTGGAGTTGATTTTTGGAGGCGAAAGCAGCGAATGTGACCCCAGACTGAACAAGTCGAAATGTTGAAATGACTGGGCAGCGGTGCCTTCCGCAGAGTGATTGTTACCTGTTGGGTTTTTGGGACTCCAGAGGAGGCATGACCCAGTGGAGGGGGTGAGACAGTAAGGGTACAGCACCTGCCCTTGAGGAGTGTGCTTTCACTCTGTTCTTGAGAAAGTGAGAAATAGACTGGAAATGAGTTCTCAGGCCTTGTGTTGGGGTGGAGGAGCCACCCAAGGTGTGCTTCTGGAGGTTGGGAAGGGAAGAGACAGTGGATCAGACAGATTGGGAGGAGGAGGTCAGGAGAGGGTGCTGTTGGTGCTAGAGAGGTAAGAGGGCCTGAAACACGGTTTCTCATGTTAATAGTTAGTTATTTGCATACCTCATGCAGAACGTGATTTCTACCGCATTCTGTATCACCTGTGCTAATAACTGCTTAGTATTTTTCTTCAAATTAATCATGCTTAAAGAAAAGGAAACTAAAATAATTTTTGTTTGTTTTTTGAGATAGGCTCTCACTATGTAGCTTAGGCTGGTGATACGCCTCCCTCAGCCCCCCGAGGGCTGGGACTACAGGTGTGCACCACCACACCCAGCTTAAAATGACATTTTCAAAGGGAATTAATAATGAACACATTGTCACCACTTTTTGAAAATGGGAAGTCGGTATCATCACTTGATGTGGATAGAACTAGGGGGAGTAAGAGCGGTGCTGGTAAGTTCTAGAGAGGTGCTATTGCCTAGGAAGATCTGAGCCTGAGGTTCCCTCTTCCAGCTGGCTCTAAGCAGGTGTGGCAATGTTCTAAAGACTGGTATTAAACTGAGACATTTTCTTTGATAGAGAAAGCATGAATGGAACAGGAGTCACTTTCTCTCTGTGAGAGTCAGCCTATCACCCCGTCACTGGGGTCACCTTTTCTGCCCTGGTTAGTGGGACCCATGCTGGGAGCTGCTGTTGGCAGGAAATCCTCTCAGGCATCCTGGGGAGAAGGCTTCTGGGGGCTCAGGGGAGGGGTTTGGCCTGCTCTGGGGGCCCTGTGTGGTCTGCTGTTTGCTCATCCATGGTGCAGGCTCTTCCAGGTTCCCTTCTCCAGGCACAGTGCCCCTGCTTCATCGGGGACCAGGAGGCCCCCAGGCTGCCTGCAGTAATGACATGGGGGACTAGATCTTTAGTTTAAAACGCTGGGTTCCTGTTCTGTGGATGGGGAGATGGGCTGTGAGAGGCGCGGGGCTCTGCCTAGTTAACTCCAGGCTGTCTCAGTTTCATAGCCACTTTTCTCGTCTGCAAGGGTTTTCAGCAGTGGTGCTGTTCTTTTTCTTTCCCTTTCTTTGCCCCCCTCCCGCCCTCTTCCTCCCTTTTTGCTCTGTCTCTCCCTCTCTCTTCCAACCCTGCCTGCCCTTCTCTCCTCCCCCCTATTTCTTTCTCTCCCTTCCTCCCTCCTTCCTTTTTTACAGTACTGGGGATGGAACCCAGGGCCTGGTTCATGCCAGCTAAACACTCTACCACCAAGCCTCACCCAGCCCCTAGCAGCAGCCCCTTTGACATCCTTCGTGGTGGGTGCTGTCCTGTGCACTGCAGGGCGTTTAGTAACATGGCAGGCCTCTACTCACTAGACACCAGTAGCTACTTCCTCACCGTGGTGACCCCTGAAAATATCTCCGGATGGGGCCCTCTGGGGCCAAATGGCCCCAAGCTGAAAGCCACTGCGCTGAACCAAGAAGCTGTTTTTGACTTAAGAGCTCCTGGCTTCTGTGGGACAGTGGCTAGATGGCTTTTTAGATGTGCTAAGAAGCAGCGTTCCCAGGTGCAGGGGTCTGTCTACACCTAAGTGTTTTTTCCTGAAGATTCAACAAAGAGGGCTGTTCCCTATGCACATCTATCTCTACCAAGTCGCTTCACTTCCTGTCTGCCTGTCAGGTGGTGTCTGAGGGCAAACTTCTGTGCGTGGTCTTGATGAATTGGCACTTCTTCCTTTCCACTTGCTCGGGCCAGACTCCAGGTCTGTTTGTAAGGCGTCTCTTTTGGCCCCAGCCATATCCAGTCTGTCCACAGTCCCTGAGAGAAGGGCGCACTCATCATAGCCCTGGCTTCCAGGCCTTTTAACCCAGCACTGCTTCTGCCCCATCCTCTGGGCCCATCCTTCAAAAACATAACCAAGTTATGTCAGACCCCTGCTCACATTCTCTGGCGACTCCTCTCTGCCAGGTCCTCATGTGTCCCAGTGCAAAGCCTCCTGAGCTGTGCCTCACCGCACTGGTCCATATCTGCAGCCCAGCCGCTCTGGGCTCCCTGCAGGGCAGCGTGGTCCCTGCCTCCCAGACTGCAGACTTTGTGCCTGTTGTTCCCTGTGCCCGGTGTGCCGCCTGGCCCACTCGTGTCTGCTCAGATGTCACTTGCTGGAGGGCTTCCCAGCAAGCTTGGCCCAATAGCTCCTCACCCATTGTCCTTTTTCTTCACAACACACAAATACTTAGCTGTTAACAGATAAGTGAATTGCTGAGCACACTGTCCACTATCTTATGGTGAACATTAGTGTTCACCTTGCTGAAGACTGTTGAGGCTAACAGAAGCTCACTCCTAATTTTGGATTTGGTGTTATGGTGGTAGTCATCTGACCAAACTGACCAAATAGATGTGATCTATGGTCGCAAAGGTTGGAGGTTAATGAGGCTTTTTGGTGATCGTGTTGAAAAAGCAGTATGCGTGGTTCCCTTGTGGATAGCATGGATAGGAATCTGTGATTACAGGAGGAAAAAACCTACGAACGATGGGCCAGTGAGTACAGTGGCAAGTGATGGTGCTGTCCACAGATTCAGGAGTGCTTTTTCTCAGACAGCTTAAGTGAAGTGAAATCAATAGGCTCTGGGAACCTATTGAGCCAGCTGTGGCTCCATTAAGGACAAAGACACCGGTGGGAAGGCACAGGGGAAGGCATTGGAGTAACTTTGTTCCAGGGAATGTGAGTGGCAAATACAGTTTTTCTCAGTGAATGTCCTGTGCATTGATACATGACCTGAAATACTTGACAAAGGGAATTAGCACATGTTCGACTAGTTTCACTAGTTCATAAAAGTTCGTGGATCTGAGCCATTACTTTGAATTCCCACTCTGGGAAAATGGGGGCCTGCCCTTCCTCAGGTGTATACTGACCTTTTTACTGTGGGCTTGCAAGGGTCCCACTCTGATTGGTTGTGGCTGGCCTGCAGGGCCCCCCCACCCCACCCCAGCAGTGATCTCATGGTGTCAGCAATGAGAAGCTACCCTCTGGCTACCTGTGTGCTGCTGCCTTTCAGATTTTGGAGGCAACATCAACGTGGAGACCATCAGTGCCTTTATTGACGGTGGAGGCAGTGTCCTGGTAGCCGCCAGCTCAGACATCGGTAAGTCTGGCTCGGAAGTTCTGGTGCTTGCTGCCACTTGTCCCCAGGAGCTTGGAAAGCTTTAAACAAATGGAAGCTGTCAAATTGGCTTTCACGCGGGGTCGTGGCCAAGGAGTCAATGAAGGAGCTGCTGGGCTTGGCACTTGGTCCATCCTGTGCTTTCCTGGGACTGGAGACGAGGAGATACAGGTCTTTGAAGGGCTGCAAACCCTGGCTGGGTTTTTTCATTGCTTTTTGTTGTTGTTGGCTCTTCCCTTCCAGGGAAATCAAGGGAACCCAAAGCATCTGACAGATTTTTATTTTGTTCTCTATTTTGTAAAATTTCCGATACCTAGAAGTAAGTAGGGCATTGCATCTTAGCCCCATATGATCACCCAGCTTCAACAGTGAACAACTGGCCAGGCTGGTTTCCTGTTTCTCAGTACAGATTTTAAAGCCACCTTCCTCGTAATGGACTGGTGAAACCTTGTAAGCCCAGGCTCACCAGGCTGGGTTTGGCTGAGGTGGGGCCTTGCTTCAGAGGGGCTGTGTGTTGTGGAGGGAGAGGGCCCAGCTGTTGCCTTATCAGTTCGGAGCCTGATGAAGCTGCAGGGGGTTGGAGTTGATTAGTGTTGAGGGAGCCACAAGGGAGCTGTGGCCCTGCTTTGCCTCGCCTACCTGTAAGGGGTCAGCTCAGCATCTCCTGGGTCTGTGCAGGTGACCCTCTTAGAGAGCTGGGCAGTGAATGTGGCATCGAATTCGATGAGGAGAGGACAGCTGTCATTGACCACCATAACTATGACGTCTCAGACCTTGGCCAGGTAATGAGCCTGCCACCTTCAGGGTTTCTGGCATGTACAGCAAAGCTCAGCCCAGCATGGAGACCCAGAGGGGGCCAGGAGGGGCTTCTTGACCCAGGGAACCTCTTCCCAACCCGCCTGTTTCCACTGGCCTCTTGCAGCATACGCTCATCGTGGCAGACACCGAGAACCTGCTGAAGGCCCCAACTATTGTTGGGAAATCAGCTTTAAATCCGATCCTCTTCCGAGGAGTTGGGTGAGTGAGCAGGGAGAGACCAGCAGAAACCTGGGGGAAGAAGGGGCCACCAAGCCAAACTTAGGGTCATTTGGAGACATTCCATCTCTCAGAGGATGTGGGTGGGCTTAATTTGTTACAGCAAGAAGAAAGCCAAGTGTTTATTGTTAAGAAGGATTTATCCCTGACAAGAAGTGGCCCTCAGGGACCCCACATCCTTTGGGCTCAGCCCCTGGGCTGCTGTCTTGTCCTGCAGGATGGTGGCTGATCCTGACAACCCCTTGGTATTGGACATCCTGACGGGCTCGTCCACCTCTTACTCCTTCTTCCCAGATAAACCCATCACACAGGTAAGGGCCTCTGGGGCCTTGAGTCTCTGGCTCTGAGGCCAAGTGGCAAAGCACTTTTTTATATGAAAATAAAAATGACAAGGAAGTACTTAGCTGAGGCTGACGAAGGGACCAGTTGGTGGGAACGGGCCCATGGGCACACAGGCAGCAGCATCTCTCATTCCTTCCTGGGTGGGGACATGTGGGTGCCTGCCTGCTGTCCTCTTGTCTGGTGGTTGTTTATCTCGCCAGTCTGGGTAACCTCTCTGTTTCAGTACCCCCATGCCGTGGGGAAGAACACCCTCCTGATTGCTGGGCTCCAGGCCAGGAACAACGCCCGGGTCATCTTCAGCGGCTCCCTGGACTTCTTCAGTGATGCCTTCTTCAACTCAGCCGTGCAGAAGGCCGGACCTGGTGCCCAGAGGTGGGCGTGGGCACGTGGCCTGGAGGCGCCGTTTGTATGTATGGGGAAGAGTGAGCTTGTTAGTTACAAGTGTCAGAGCTACGTGCCTTCCAGAGGCTGTGTGACTTTCAAAATATTTGAAGTGACCTTGTTACTGTGTTGCTGGTATTGGCACTCTGGAATTTTCAAGGTAGTAATGACAGATCTAGAGACCCCCAACCTTCTCCACTTCTTTTAGAAAACCGTGACTTGTTATGCACAATACTGCCACCCACATCTTATGGGTCTGTGTGTTCCCTTTAACCATGGACCCATGAATGCATGAGGCTGCTGCAGACCTTGCTTACCTGTCTCGGTGTTGGGCACCTCCCAGGAAGAGGCTGGCTTGGGAGCTGTAGCCCCTCCTCTTCCCTCCCGCAGGTATCCCCAGACGGGCAACTATGAGCTGGCCGTGGCCCTCTCCCGCTGGGTGTTCAAGGAGGAGGGTGTCCTCCGTGTGGGACCTGTGACCCATCATCGGGTGGGTGAGACAGACCCACCCAATGCCTACACTGTCACTGACCTAGTGGTAAGAGCTGTTGGGGTGGGAGGGCTGCAAAGTTTTGACCAAGTTGAATTTGTCCAGCTCAGAATCATTTATCAAACATTTTAGGCCAGGTCGGCAGGGGGAGGGGGCATAGGGGAAGGGGAATAAGGGTGAATGGATTTACCTGCATCCCAAAGTAGGTCATCTGAGATGCGGAGCCTGGCATAATACCGCCATCCTAACAGGAGACTCTGAAGAGCTGTATGTCGCTGTGAGGTTCCAGGCGCCTGACACAAGCAGACTGTGCTGCTTAGATCTGCCCAGGAAGTGGGATTTATGAAATGACATTTCAGTTGGGTCTTAAAGATGAATTTGTCAGGCAGAGAAGCAGGGAATGTACATCTGTTGACTGATGGTGCCTGGCATATCTGGGAACGCAGAGGGCTTTGGGCTGTGGATTTTGCTGAGGACCTCAAGTTATAATGAGGCAGAGGTGCCGCCAGGCCTGCTGAGCACTGTGGGTGGCTGTGCTCAACAGAGGCATTAAAGGTCAGCAGGGTAGGAATTAAGGGCACCATGGTGCCCCCCTGCAGTCCCTGTCACCCCAGCTGACCCAGCCTTTTGCCTCAGGAGTACAGCATCGTGATCGAGCAGCTCTCCAACGGCAGGTGGATCCCCTTTGATGGTGACGACATTCAGTTGGAATTTGTCCGCATCGATCCTTTTGTGCGGACCTTCTTGAAGAGGAAAGGTAAGTGTGATTCCTGCCAGAGCCCTTGCTCCCACAGAGCCCTGGCTGAGAAGCACTTGCAAGACCTTTCTGTCACGAGTTGCTTCTTCCCCAGGGGGCAAGTACAGCGTCCAGTTCAAGCTGCCAGACGTGTATGGAGTCTTCCAGTTCAAAGTGGACTACAACCGGCTTGGCTACACACACCTGTACTCCTCCACTCAGGTGAGCATGGCTGTCCGTTTGCAGTCAGTGGGTGCCCCACGTGGGTCCCCGTGGCCACGTCTGCCACCTCTGTCCTGCTGCAGGTGTCAGTGAGGCCGCTGCAGCACACGCAGTACGAGCGCTTCATCCCCTCGGCCTACCCCTACTATGCCAGCGCCTTCTCCATGATGGTGGGGCTCTTCGTCTTCAGCGTCGTCTTCTTACACATGAAGGAGAAGGAGAAGTCAGACTGAGCGGGTGTGTTCCCACTGGGAGTGTGTGTTTGGGAAGGAGAAGTCAGACTGAGCGGGTGTGTTCCCACGGGGAGTGTGTGTTTAGGAAGGAGAAGTCAAGACTGAGCGGGTGTGTTCCCACGGGGAGTGTGTGTTTGGTGTTATTAAAGCCATGGAAAAATGGCCCAGCCTTACCTCGGCAGGAGGTGCAGCGTTGAGTACCAAGGGGAGGGGGACAGGCAGTCATTTTTATGTAAGTTTTTCCACAGCTACACAGCATTTTTTCTAAGTGCAGTCACTCTCATTTCTAAAATAAAGAAATGCTGCCCTCACACCCTAGCTGGACGCTGTCTTGCTTTGCTGATGCAGGGGGTGCTGTTCAGCAATGCCCGGATGTCCCTGAGGTGGCTGCTGTTGCTTGTGCCCAAAACTGGACTGTCTAGCTGAAACGACGACAGACCCTAACTGCTCCGCAAGGGCTAAAATGAAGCTGTGGACTCACTGAGGGGAAGTGGGGAGCACAGAACTGGGAGATCTAGAATGACAGCTCTGGGTGAACAGAGCTAGAGAACTGCTTGGTTGAAAAAAATCCGTAAGTGTAAGTTCACCTTGCTTCAGGTGACAGCTGTGTTCTTAAAAAGCATTTGTAAAACTGCACGTGCAATCTCTTCCTCCATGCTGACGTGTGCCTGGGGAGCTTTCCTATCTTCAGGACATAAGAACCACTCAGGTATTTAGTTCAGCATATATGTATTCTGTATTGTAAACTTGCCTTAATGTCTCACGATGCTTGTAAGAAACGTTAGTCCAAAGGTAAATCAACAAGTTTAAAGTGCCACACTGTTAGTTCTCTCTACCGCTGTGACTGAGCTGGGTCCATTCAGCAGCCACGTGGGGACCCTTCCTCGGGCGCACCTGTCAGCGCGCAGCTTAGCTGCTGCCCAGGCCTCACCTTAACATTTTTCTTGCTGATCCCAGAATATGCTGCCCGCGCACGGGTTTGTGCAGCCTGGCAGCACATGCTGACTGGGCCCCGTGGCCACCTCTTTCAGACCAGCCAAAGCCAAAGCCCATTCCTGGCACTAGACACAAGTGTTACAAACTCCACCACCCACAGCCACTGCCTTGGCTTAGCTCCTCTCTGAAGCAGGCACAGGTCCTCTAATATATCAACTGGCTGTTCACTTTGGGAGCTCTGTGAGGACAGGTCGTGGGTTTTAAGGTAGGGCTAGGGCTGGGGGTATAGCTCAGCGGCACAAGTGCCTGCCTGGCAAGCGCAAGGTCCCAAGTTTGATTCCTGGTACCAAAAAAAAAAGGGCTTTCTGACAGTCAGCAGTGATGCCCAGTGTAACTTCTACCCTGGTGCACAGAATGTGCCTTTCTGCATCTGTATGCGAAGAACTCTCGGGTTAGCATTGATAAAGACCTAGTGATTAGTCAGCATTACTTTTTCTGGAGTTAGGTCTTGTGAACTTGTCTAGACCAGGGGATAGCAAACTGGCTGGTGGCCAACCTGGCCACCAAGTGCAAGGTAAAAGTAGGTTTTATGCTTCTTCATGGTGGAAAAAATGAATTTGGAGACATGTGAAAATCAAATTCAAGGGTCCATAAATGAAGCTTTACTGGAATATACCCAAGCTCATTTGTTTACATAGTTAGGCTACCTTTGTGTTTTGGTGACAGAGTCAAGTAGTTCTAACAACTTAACATGCTCTCTGGTGCTCTCCAGGATCTTCCAGTTCCTTGCTTAGACCCCATCTTGATTTCACAGGTGGGACAGCTTAAGCCCACACAGGTTATGGGATACTGCTGGAGACACTGACTGCAGACCAAACTTTGACTTAGTTCCTCCTGTTTGCCAAACTTGAGGCCTTCTCTGGCTGACCAGCCCCCTGACACTCGCCTCTCCTGACTTGCACCCTCCCCGCTCCTGACTTGCACTCCCAGCTAGGCCCCCTTCCCCGGCACTCACACATCATCAGCACACACGATACTGCCAAGCTGTTTAGTAATGCGCCAGGTGAGAAGTCGTCACGGAGCTGCCTGCCACGAGCAGAGGAGGAGGACTGCCTGGCAGAGCGCCTCGCATTCCAGGTTAGCCAGGAACAATGTCTTCAGCTTTGTTTCCACAGAGCTGTTGTCTGTCAGCCTGTTGGCCAGCAGCGTGGCAGCTGACTGCTGAAGGAGCCAGCCGGTCATCTTGTCTAATTTCAGATGCTTCAGGGCTAGAATGTCTTCGCCCCAGAGGCTTAAATGAAGCACATTTGCAGCCACACGGGCAGACGGTCTCTGCAACAGGAAGGGGAGCTAAAGCTTAGAATAGCCGGACAAGCACTGAGCCCACACCTGCTGCGTTAACGCATCATCCTCAGGGCCTTCCCAACCCAAGCCTTCCACTCTGCCCCTCCTGATACCCTATCCCAGCTCACCAATACTGTTTGCTCCCTATTGGGCTTCAGGTTTTTCCAAATGTGCAGCTGTGCACGAGGACAAAGCATGGTTGGAACGCTGTCCACGGCGAGAGCGCCCATGTGCTCTTGTTTATGGCTCTATCTGTCATCACTCCCAAGCTGGGTGTAGCTGCTGTTCTGCCAGCCTCCACTGAGCAGCCACTCTGAGCCAGCAGTAGGCCGTGTGCAGTGCGCAGGCATTGCTAAGTAGCAGAACGGTGTGAGGTCAGGCCTGCCTTGGCTTTCTGCTCAGCAGCACCTGGACCAGACCTGCCACCCGTGATGGCTTCACACAGACTTGCCTTTATGTTCATTTCACAGTGGCCAGGTCAGCTCTCTGGAGATGTTTTCCTGTCTATCTGATTAGATCTCGGCTGTTTCCATATCCTACATTACTATTACACATACCTCAAAAATACATCCTTTGCCCTCTGAGTAACATTCTAAGCAACTAGCAAAGCCAGGAGGTGGGAGTGGTAGAATTCTGACTAACGGTTTGGTGGCCAGCTCCTGTATCCCCATGCCATGGCTTACACACACGTTCCCCAAGGCTCAGGTACTGAGATGCTGACCCCACTGGCAGACCAAGCCCCTGCTGAGTGCACAGCTGGATGCACTGTTAGCAGCTGGGGCCTGCCTGGAGGAAGCAGGGCCCTCGGGGTGTCCCTCTGAAGGGTGTCTTTCTCTGGCTCTGTCCAGCTCTACTACCTGCTGCCATGGGTGGAGCAGGCTCCCTCCACTACGCCCTTCTGCTGTGGTGCCCCTGCCCTGGGTCCAGCTGAGCATGGGCTGAAACCTTGGCAACCATGAGCCAAAATCAGCCTTTTCTCCTGAAAACTGTCCGATGTTTTGTCCCAGCCGGCAGAAAGGCGATGGATGCACTTGTTTACACTCACATCTGCTCCATTTTCTCCTGTCGCTGGCCTTGCCCTGGGTGGTACAGAGGTTCTGCCTGCCACTGTAGCACTCGCTCAAACCTGACCTTCACTCTGGGACGTGACAGAGCGAGGTCTCCCAACCGCACAGTCCCCTCAGCCTGGGAGCAGCCTCACCTTGCCAGGCTCCCGCTGCAGCAGCGACCTCACCAGCTGTCTCACATCTAGAGGCACGGACTCAGGCAGGGTGGGCAGCTGAGCTTCTTGGTAACTGCGGCTTTCCAAGCGGGCACCGCCCCAGCCATAAAAGGGATTGGTGAGCCCGAAGATTTCGTAGGCGATCGTTCCTACTGCCCAGGTGTCAGCCTTGCTATAGTTAATCACGGCCCTGGGGCCTGGACAGGCTGTGGCCACCTGCTCGGGAAGCAAAGGGTGAGACTCATATGCTGGCAAATGTTTGGTTCATGCTTCTGTGTCATCTGAGTTGAGACTCAGACTCAGAAGGACCTGCTGAAGCTGCCTGAAAAGCTCACGTCTGGGACATCCCAGAGACCCAGGTTAAAGCACAGTGGCAGGGAAGAAGCCTCACGCTGTGGGTGCTTCTGTTGGTGGTGGAGGGTGCGCAGCAGGACTCACCTCAGGAGCCATCAGGCTGCCGTTGCCGCCCCGATCCACGTACCAGCTGGGGAAAGGCAGCTGCAGGCCGATGCTCTCATCAGCCAGGCAGCAGCCAAAATCGGAGATCACCAGCCAGGGACAGCCACCTGCAAAGCAGGGGGCGGAGGTAAGCAGTCTCCTCCTCTTCCTCCCTCCGACAGGCTGCTCAGGACCCCACAGAAACTACTACCAGGTCAGGGGTGAGCTGGGCTCACGGGCTGTGTTGATCCAGGAGTGCAGGCCAGCAAGAGCTGGTCGGGAGTCTGACTGCTAGAGAGCCAAACAGGAGGGCCAGGGACATGGAAGTGCCTCAGGGAAGGAAAAGTCCTCAGCAAAGGACTACATAAGAGACTTTGGCTCCACCCAGTTAATCTTCTAGTAATCAGAGCTGTCCCAAGACCAAAGGAGCTGTTTGGCTCAGATGATCTCTGAGGGGCACTTATACTCCAGCAATCTTGGGTTTGAATTTAAAACCCCAATAAATCTATAGCTACATTAGGAAGTAGTTATTTGTAAAAGGATTCACACAGTTCCTTTAAACAGCTAGTTTAAGACTTTAAACCAGGTATGGTGGTACACGCCTGTAATCTTGGTACTTGACAGGCTGAGATAGGTGGATTGTGGTGAGTTTGAGGCCAGCCTGGGCTACATAGAGTTCAGGGTGCGCTGAACTACAAAGCAAGACCTGTCTCAAAACAACACAGAATTTATCACTGTATGTACAGTATCCCCAGACAGGCAGCCTCTACTTGAATGAGCCCAGTAATGGGGAAGTCATTATTTCTAAAGGCAACATTTGGACAGCTTTCAGTTTGAAAATTGTTTTTCCTATTCCACTAAAGTCTACCCTTTTTATTCAAGAAAAACTATATCCAAGGCTCTTGATCTGTACTGGGCAACAGAGAACAACCCAGGGATAGTTACAGCCCTGTTGTAGGAACAGTTACACCCCCAGTGAGGAGGGGGTGGGGCTGGGGCGAGCCTGAGCGGGCTTGTGTATGGAAGGAAGACATGATGACTTAGGACAGCATGAGAAGCCCAGATCTGCCCTCTGTGCTCCCCAGAGAGCTGTGAGGGGGCTGCAGGCGCCTACCTGAGTCCAGCTCCACGAGGATGTTGTCAGACTTGAGGTCTCTGTGTGCAATGCCCTGCTGGACTAGATGGTCCACGCCTTCCAACAGCTGCAGGGTCATCACCGTGGCCAGGCGGGGGCTTGGAGTGCTCACGTGAAGATACTGGCGCAGGGTGCAGGGGTAGCTGGGAGGGGACAGGCCCTCTCGATGTCACACAGCCTGCTCCCTAGGGTCTCATCCTTTCCTCTGTGGCTTCTGGATTTCTTTTCTCCTGCATATCCCTTCTGTTGCTGCCCGCCCCCATCACAAAGCCAAGAATCAAAGTTTTGGCTTCTGAGGTTCAATGTAACCGTGCAGCCACTTGTTTCCTTAAACACCCACTGCAGCAAACATCAGTGGTTCCAGGGGTGAGGAAGGAGGGACATCTCCTCACGGGCAAGCCGTGGAGAAAGGGGAGTAGGCAGACGGATCCAAAGCGCTGGGTGCTCTGGAGGAGGAGGAGGAGTTTTGTTTCCCTGAACTCACCGATGGGAAAGCGCGTTTGGGACAGTGCACACCTGCTGCCTGGCTCTGCTCCTCTCTGAAGCCAGGGAAGCACTCCAAGAACCGGGGAGCCCCCACTGGCAAGGCCAAGCAGCTCTCGGGCCCTGCCATGCCCCTGCCACTTACTTCTTCATAACGAGGAACAGCGTGCGTCCGTGGCCGAGGCCTTCTGGGTGCAGACGAGGGGGCAGCATATCTGGGTAGTCAGTGAGGGCCCCTGGCAGCAGTGGCACCGAGGAGGTGAAGGCGCGGAAAACTCGGATTATGTTGGGGTGTGGGGCAAGCTGCTTGTGTGCTCCCTTGGATTTTCTATTCAATCAAATAGGACAAATGTATGAGGCTAGCATCAGAGATACCAGTTGGAAAAGAAAATGATCTGTGGCCACAGCAAATACTTGCACTCATTTAGTTACCAGCTATTTACTGTAGGTTTGCTATGTCCTGGGTATTATACCTGATGTCGGGGACAAAAACCTACTGAGGAGACTTACCACCCTGATCATGCCTCTACTCCATTTTTCAGCCTATATGCCCACCACCCACCCATCCATCCATCCATCCATCCATCCATCCATCCACCCATCCATCCATCCATCCATCCATCTGACCATCCATCCATCCATCCGAACACAGCAGTTAAGGGACTCAGAGTCAGGCTGGCTTTGAATTCAGGTCTGCCTCTGTGAGCCCGGGCCAAGTCACTCATCTTCTCCGGCTCAGTGCCAAGTGCAAAGGGGATAAGAAAGGGGCCCACCGCACAAGGCTGGTAATACACATCAAGTGCTGAGAATCACAGTCAGCAGAGTAAGCACTCAGCTGTTACCACTATTGACTCAACTAATGTTTATCGTCACCACAGTCGGTACTGGACACTGTGCCAGCAAGTGGTGCAGCCAGGCAGACATCAGGCCAGTGTCTTGTCCTCGTGGGCTTGCAAGCTAACAGGAGAGGGACGCTGACTGAATAGGTAGTTAAGGACAGGGATCCTGCTTAAATTGTCCCCATGATTCCAGCTTCTTTGTTGAGTGCAGAAATAAACACATGCCATTAGTAGCTGTGAGATCAGCTACTCATCCTGTCCTCTCCGGCTCCGGGAAGCCCATGCCCACAAACCTGCTGAGACGCACTGGCTGTATTTTGCACAGGGTGGCTCTGAGGGTTGTGTGCCAGCCCCACCTCTCAACCAAAGCTCTGCACCAAGGGTGGGAACCTGTACCAAGGGCAGTGCGCCTGCAGGCACATCAGAGATCAGAGGGTTGATGGGACAAGGGACAGGGGAGGCAGGTTCTCTCTTTGGGAGTGTGGTAAAGAAGCAGTGGAGCTAAGATGGAGGAACATGCTAGGACTTCAGTGGGTCACAGAAAACCAGAGGGGTGTGAGCCAAAGGTCAACAGTAACAACAGGCCCAAGGGGAGGAAATAAGGATGCTGACAGGAGAGAGAGCACAGCAGGGCCCAGAGGTGAGGCCAGATGATGCCGCAAGCAAGACACCCACCCTGACCCTTGAGCTTTGTGGGTCCAGTCACATGTGCTCTTGTACCACTCTTTTTGCGACACCCTGGTGCACTCCTGCTCCATGCGGTGTGGTTCCTGCTACTGGGCTACAGGTAGAATCAGAACCTCAGTAAGGCTTCCTGGACCCAGCAAATGTTACAGGAGCTCAGAGGCAGAGATGGGGCTGTGCTGCAGAGGCATGTGGGGTATCTGAACGGAGGCCTACAGCATGTGGGGTGGGGCATGGGCCCCAGGAACAGCTGACTGCGCATTCAGGAGACTGTCAAGGGAGCCTGGCCCACTGGGGAAGGTGCTGTGGAATTCCGTATGCGGAGGGCAGTGTGCAGGAGGAAGTGCAAGAAATAAGGTGGGCCACAGAGGGAGCGGGGTCAGACCACAGAGGCTCTGCAGCCCAGGCCCCTCAGTGAGCAACAGCTAGGTGGGGCTGTCCCCAGAGTAGCCTCAGGGAAGGGTGTCTCCTGAGATCCAGCAGCACTTTAGCCACAACCCCGCCCCAGCCACTCAGTCACCTCAACAGACACTGACAGAACTGGGATAAACAAGCAAATGCCGGGACACCTACAGGGAGGGACAGGAGCTATTTCAGACACAAGGCCCATGCTGCCAGTGCAAAAGGAGCCATCTCCAGCTACTCTGAGCCCTGGCAGCTGGCACTCAAGTGTGTGCTTTTCTCTAGAGAGCTTGGGAGGCAAGGACAGTTCTAAGCCACCCAGTAGCTGCTCCCATTGACCTGCAGATTCAGTCCCACAACCGCCTACGGCTAGGAGGGTCTCCACATGCAGTGGTTAAGTTTCGAATTCCGTCTTCCCGCTTTTGACTGAGCTAAGGTCTATAAACCAGCCCCCCACACTATGGGGTTCAAAGATTAAGGGGAGCACAAGAGTCTCCTCTGCCACCAACGAAAGCATTAGGCAGCACCGCCTACAGCTTCATGAGCTGCGGTGTAGCTGCCATCTGTGTGTGCCTTCCTGCACTGCGGGTACCTCCTGCCCTCATCGAAGCGAAGGCTGTTCCTCCTTCCAAAGGCAGCACCAACTGTCCCTCCTGAGGGGCTCCTCCTTCTCTTCTGGGCTCCCTCAGCACTCGAGCTCTGAAATTCTAGCACCTGTGTCCTGGGCTCTGCGGCCAGCTTTTTGGGGAAGGGACCACTTTGCCTTTTATACATTTCTGCGGGTGCTGCAGATCTCAGTGGAGTTCTCCTTCCTATGGGGATAAGGCTCATTTGTACCACCAGGTGGCGCTGCACGTGAGCACTGTTTCACAAAAATCAGAGCCCTCTATTTTCCAGCATCCTAAAGGGGCAGCACCTCCCCTCCCGCCCTGTGAATTAGCAGTTTAGCAGTCTGCATCACTAGTGGGGTCAGGTGAATGTCAGTCTTTCCCAAGATCCATTGTCCACATACCGTTTCATGACACCAGTGAGCAGTGAGCATACATTATCTGCTGTGTGGCTGGTCAGACACACTGTGCTGAGTGCTGGGGACAAGGGGATGATTTTGCTCTGAAAGGCACTTGCTCTTATAGGCACTTACCTGTACACGACTGCTCCATACTCCCCAGCCAAAGCCACTCGGCTGGCCGGGACCAGCTCCTGGCTCATCTTGCTGAAGATGGCTTCACTGGAAGAGCCCGCCTGGAACACAGTCACGACGCAGCCAGGGTTACACGGTCCTGACGGAACGCAAGTTCAAGCCCTGCCTGTGATCTCGACCATGCAGCTGCTGCCCAGAGTTGGCTTTGATATTTAAGATAAGATAACCTCTCCAAAGGAAGGATTAAGCCAAAACTAGTTCCTCCTTGGTGAAAGAGGGGAGGTGCTCTCTGTGGCGACCTGGAGGGTGCTTCCTGCACCTCAGACATGGCAGCCAAGGTGCCCAGGGCACGAGGAGAGCCAAGATGGTCAAAGCACAGGGTGCTTCTTCCTGTCTGGGTGCCTCTGGTCACCGCCACCAGGTCATTCTGCAGACAGGTGGAGGCTGACAAACCCCACTGGATTGAGGGTCTTCCCCCCCCCAACAAACAAAAACCAAGGAGGAGAATGTGCACCTGATTTTCCTCACTTTACTGTGAATGGCTCCTGGGACCTATGAGGGCTGATAAATACCAAGAAAATCCTGTAACAATCACTGGTCCTTTACTTTTGTGACTACAACCTCTGCTATGAGAGGTCTGAAGCTAAGGTGGGATTTTTCAGAGGCCAAGGATTTGGTGCCCTGTTGGCTATTTCTCCAGCTTGGAGTGCAACAGTCTAATTATTTTGCAGCCAAAATCAAAACAAGAAACTGGCTGGGTGTGGTGGCACACGCCTGTAATCCCAGTACTCAGAAGGCCAGTCTGGGCTACAAATTGAGCTCAAGGCCAGCCTGAACTGCATAGAAAGACTCTGTCTCCAAAAAAAAAAAGATAAAGAAACTGCAGTGTGCTGTCCAGCATGAGCTGCCATGGCTCTGTGCACCTTAGCCTCGGAAGGGTGCTCTGGGCAGGAGAAGGAACGCTGGGTCCTGATGAATTTTCTGAACCTATCTTGCAATGGCAAGGTAAAGACATTAAACAAACAGAAATCTCTGGTTTTGTCGGGGGAAATGTTCTTCAATGCCCAAAGCCTTTGGCCCTTCCAAGAGCTGACAGTGGGGAGGTGACGAGGAAGCTCCTGACTGGGGGAGGGGTTGAGGGGGTGTTTGGAGGACACATGGCTGGCCCTCCTCCAGGGCGGCATGCCACAGGAGGAGGGTGGGCAGGGAGGCACGGCCGTATGACTGATTGTCAAGTTGCAGCCTGCAGTTCAGGCACCTCCCCTCACACTGTGGTTCGCAGACCAGTGGGCCTGGCATCACCTGGGAACTTAGTGGACCGAATCTAGACTTTCAGGCTCCACCCCGATCTGCTGCATCCAAATCTGCCTCTGAGCCCAATCCCTAGCTAAGCTGCAGACATAATTTCAAAGATGCTGCTTCAGCATCTCAGGTTACTGAGTGAGAAAGCCTAACCACACAGTACCCTTTCTGTGGAGAACCTGTGTCCTTTTCTGTCTACTTCAAGGAAAAAAAAAACTCCACCAGACCTACTTAGCTGACCATTTGGAGAAACGTACACTTGAAAGAGCACAGCACTGGTCCTTACCGAGATGTTCCACATCATCTTGATGGCGAGGGGAAAGGCAGGGGCCCTTGGAGACTGCTCCCGCTCTCCTTGTGGGACGATGTCTGGGCCTCTTCCTGGCAGCAGCCTGGTGCTCCTTGTCTTCTCTAGGTGCTGGGGCAGTTCAGGTATGGTGGCTTCATATACGGCAGCGCTGCAGCCCTTGCCAAGGGGCTGTCCTATCAGATAGTCCTCCAGCCGGAAGCCCTGCCAGCGTCGTGTGTCCAGTGGGTCAGGAACTGGCTTGGTCTTCTGGGTAAAAATTGCCTGTGAGGAAATGAAAAACCACCATGAGCCAGGGGGCTCCAGGTAAAGGCAAACAGAGTAGGGAGAGGTATACTGCTTGTACCAGCCCTGCCTGTCTCTATCTGGAATGATCTTTCTCCCACTCTGTGTTGCGTTGTGATCGGAGTATAACACGCACAGTACTACGAGGCAGCAAGCAGGTGAGAACTTCTGGGTCTGGCAGCTGCGTTAGTGGGTACGCTATCCCTGCAACCTTGTGCGGTGTGATGACGGAGGCAACTCTCCGCAAAGACTCTGACAGCTCTGGGATGGCTACCAGGGCTGTGGGATCAACAGGGACCCCAGGTGACCCTGGCAGGGAGGGGTGAGATCGGGTAGCTGTGAGCTGAGTCACTGAGCACTGTCTTCCCAGCTGGGCCTTGGAGGGCGCTGCCCAGGCAACACTTTGAAAGGCAGTGAGCGTGCCTGTGAGAGTTCTTACAGGAACAGATGGGGTGTGGGTGCTGAGACCGAGCAGTGCTGGGATGGGTGGCCCATTTCCCAAACTCTGGGCTGCTGCCTGTTTCTGGTGGCAGTGGTGATGTCACTTCTCATCACTCAGACCCGTCTTTGTCCTCCAGTGGTCTGACCTGGTGATCTCTTCCTTTCCAAATACGTGCTCAGTCACCCACAAGTGCCAGGGACATTTGGTACCCACCAACGCAGTGTCTAGAGGGCACCCATCTCTAGACTTCTCTGTGATCACTGTGTGCCTTCACTACCCCTGCACCAGATCACCCCACGCTACTTTCATGTATCACTCTCCTATTCCCGAACCCCACCAGGAGCTACTCAGTACTGTCAGCCCTCCATAGCTGCAGGCTCTGCATCTGTGATTCGGCAACTGTGGATGGGAAATATGTGAAAAAAATTGCAACTGCACTGAACATGTAATAGAATGTTTTCCTGTCATTATTCCATGAACAATGCACTACAACTATTTGCATGGCATTTACATTATATTGGGCATTATAAGTTACCTAGAGATGGTTTACAGGGCAGGTTCTATACAAATGCTACACCATCTTTTATAAGGGACTGGAGCATCCATGGCTTCTGGTACCCGAGGGAGGTCCTGGAACCAAAGTCCTGTGGATGCCAAAGGACAGTCATGCCTGGTTCTGGAGCTCTGCCAGGCTGGGCTGTGCATGTCAGTACTTAGCTCTCAGCCACTTCTCTCTGGACTCCCGTTCACACTATCCCATCCCCCCACACCCCTTATGTCCTCGATATCACTCTGCCTGGCACACTTCCAATCTCCCATCAAACCCAGCTCCACCATGATGACCCAGGCCACAGGTCATCTGGAGAATTCCTAAGGCACTCAGTAGCTGTACCTACACTATCATGCTGAACTTGTTAATAAAAATGAAAGTCTAAGCCAGGAGTGGTGGCATACAACTGTAATCCCAGCACTTGGGAGGCTGAGGCAGTAATGCCATGAGTTTGAGGCCAGCAGTTTGAGGATAGCAAGGCCCTATCTCAAAAAAAAAGAAAAAATCTAATCTTTCCTATCTTACCTTGCCAATAAGTTAGGTTTTTTGTTTGAGACATGGTCTCAAACATAAACTGTGTAGTGTAGCCTGGCCTTGAACTTGTGGCAATCCTCCTGCTTCAGCCTCCCAAATACACCACCACATCTGGCAGCCAAAAAATTTTATAAACTCCATGGAGCAGAAGTACAACTTTATACAGTAATCCCACATTGATCATGATTTTGAGAATAAGATATAATTTTTAAACTTTTTTTTGAGAAAAGGTGTCATTGTGTAGTTCAAACTGGTCTTGAACTCATGGTGATCCTCCTGCCTCAGCCTCCCGAGTGCTGGGATTACAGGTGTGGATCACCGTTTCCAGTTTATAGAACATAAGTTTCCATTAGTTGTGGCTTGGATCTAAAATTTCCCTCAAAGGGCTCATGAGCAGACGATGGCTTTGGAAGATGACTGGGTCACAAAGCTATGGTTTATCAGTGGATTAATGCAGTGATGGTTCATAATCTGATATAAATGTAGGAAGTGGCACTGGTTGCAGGGAGTGGACTTGAGCGTGCCCTTGAGGAGGATATCCTGTCCCAGGCTTTCTCACCTCCTGCCTGCCAGGAGGGGGCAGCTGTGCTGCTCGGCCTCACTGCAGGCCCAGAAGCAAGGGAACTGAGCGACTATGGACAGAAAGCTCTGCACCATGAGCCAAAAACACCCTCTCTCCTTTAAGCTGCCTTCATCAAGTACTTTAGCACGGTGACAGAAAGCCGACTGCCGCACCATTCAGCAACAGCAAGCTTGTCCACACTTGTGCAGCCAGCACCACCCATCGCCAGACCTCTTTCTCCTCTCGCAGACCTGAACCCTGTACCGATGTAACTCTCCGCCCTCACTAGCTCCCAGGCTAGAAGCACTGCTTTACTTTCTGCTCTGAATCTATTCTGGGAACCTCTGGGGAGCGGAATTTTATGCCATTTGTCTTCAAGGTTTGCCCATGTTGCAGCAAACATCAGGATTTTCTTCCTTTTTAAGGAAGTGTTAGAACATTCTATTTTTTTTTCTTTTTTCTTTTTGGTCTTTTTGAGACAGGGTCTCGCTATGTAGTTCAGGCTGGCTTTGAGCTCATTGTAGCCCAGGCTGGTCTCGAACTTGCAGTGATTCTCCTGCCTCAGCCTCCTGAGTGCTAGGATTATAGGCGTGTGCCACCACATACGGCTAGAACATTCTACTGTGTACAAATACACATTTTGTTTACCTGTTTTCCAGCCATGGACACCTAGGCCACTTTCATCTCCTAATTATTGTAAATAAAGTTGCTATGAACATGGCCTGTTAATGTCCCTGCTGTCAATTATTTTGGGTATACACTCAGAAGTGGAAATTCTGGATACAGTAATTTTGTTTTTAATTTTTTTTAGGAATCACCATACTGTTTTCATGGCAGCTGCTTGTGCATAGGTTTTTGTATGAACATGGTTTTAATTTCTCTGGGTAAATGCCTATGACTGAGGAATGGGTGGTGTATTAAACGCATATTAAGTGTTGTAAGAAACTGCTAAATTATTTTCCATTTTATACTATTACCTGCTTATGACTGGATTTGACTTGATTCTTCTTTTTTGTGTGTGTGCTGGGATCAAACCCAGGATCTTGTGCATGCTAGGCAAGCATTCTACCATTGAGCTAAATCTCAGTCTGAATTTGTTCTTTTTGTTTGTGTTTGTTTCTTTTTAAACATACCTCTGTCTAGGAATAGAGAACAGCTTCGATTTTATTCCAGTCTGATACAACATGGAATTTTAGTACTATGAGAATAATCAAATCTGGTTTTTTTGTTCAAGAGAAGTCAAATGCCTGATTTTTCAATGTAAAATTAATAAGTAACTAAAATTTTTAAGATACAGGAGGATAATGTGTGAGAAAAGAGCATGTCCAAGGTAAACTTAGATGGATTAATTTTAGTAAAACTGAAAAAAAAAATCTTAGTTTTAAGCAGGATTTGTTAAAATTTCCCATTCTTGGTTTCTGTCACCTAAGAGGTAGCAAGAGACAAGAAGAACAGGGGTTGGACACCAGGCTGGACCTCACCTGCCAGCCCAGATTGGGAAGAGCTCAACACGAGACACTGCTGAAGAGAAACAAGACCTGGGCTGGGAACCAGGAAACACGAAGGCTGCTTGGTCCTCAGCCTGCTGTCCTTGGGTGCCTCACTACATCCTCCTCCCCTTCAGCCCTACCTGTAAAACGCAAGGCTGCACTTACTCAAATGACTGGTTCCCGGGAAAGACTGACCTCACTGAAGAGGGTGGAATTCTGGCAGCCATAGCCTGCCCCGCTGGCCGGCCTGCCAGACTTCAGACTTGCCAGTCCACAGTGAGCCAAGTTCTTAAAATAAATCCCTCTCTCTAAATATACACACCCTTCAAGTTCTGTTTGGAGAACCTGACTACTAGGCCTTGGTGGAGCAAACACGAGGTCTCTGCGCTGTTTATTTTAAGTATGTAAAAAGTTTGGGAGCTCCTATGCATCCAGTCACCAGTGATAATGCTACACAAGTTAACTAAAACGTTAGGTCTGCTGTTTTCTCTTGCCGCTGGTAGTTTTTATTGTAGTTTCAGCAGTCCCTGACTAAACATTTGGCTAACCTTGGCAGCCTGGATCAGGGGTTGAGGGCACAGATTTTTGGGCTCCGCCTTTTTAAGTACAGTCTGAGCAAGTCCGTTCACCTTTCTGGACATGGCCTACTCCACAAATGAGGGATTAGCTCTAGCGGTAAGAGTTATGACGGCTGTCATTAACATTTTAGAAAATTTACACAAAGTCATTTACCATGATGCACCTGGTACTCAAAGAGCAACACAGTTTCCAAAACATGCTGTTGGAGGAAAGTTAACAGTTAAGGAAATGGGAACTGTTGGTCTCATACCAAACCATCAGTAATGGTGAAATAAATCAATCCCAACTGGTCATTCTCAAGGTGCTTAACCTCCTCCCAAATCCCCTGCAGCCACCACCAGATCAAAACTCCACCCCTCAAAAACAACAAAACAACACAACTCCAACCCTCTCTAGGACCACATTTCCAGTTGCCAACCAAGATCTACCCAAGCATTTAGTCCTCCCCGGGGAAAGGGAGATTGCCCCGCCCCCGCCAGGCTCACACTCCTGGATTCAGGGCCCAGACCCGCACCCAATTCCTCAGGCTCTGGCCGGTGGCCACGCCAGCCCCTCTTAGTCCCGCCCATCCTGGCTTAGGGTCCACCCCCAAACATAGTCCCGCCAATCCCAGCTCAGAGCCCGCCCACCACTCCCGCCCCCACACCTAGTCCCGCCCCCGCCTCGCGCACCTGAATGTCGCGGCACGCCGAGACCGCCCGCCTGCTCTCCGCCTGCTTCTCCTCAATAAGTCCCAGGCCCAGCCCGAAGGCTAGAAAGACCGCTCGGCCGCAGGGGCCCGCGCCGCCCCGGGCCCGCGCCACGAACTGCCGCTGTAGTCGCGCCGCCAGCCCAGCCACAGACTGGCGAAAGAAGCGGTAGCGGTCGGGGAGCCGGAGCCCGAGTCCTCGCGCCTCTCCGCCGAGCACCGTGGCCCAGCCCGGACGCTCTCCACGACCCCAGCCTGCCGCCGGGCCAGGCCGCCCCCAGCCGTAGGCCGCGCCGGGCTTGCCCGTGAAGCGCAGCAACAGCGCTCGACCCAGGTGCAGACCTCGGCCCAGCGCCTGTCGCACCGCCATGGTGGCGCCGCAAGCAGTCCAGCCGCAGCCACCAGTGTCCCGGACGAGAGCGACAACAAACTTCGGGGCGGTTCCTTCGCGCAGCCGCAGTCGCTAGTGGGCGGGGCGACTCCCGCGGCGGTTCCCCGGCTGGGCGCGCGAGGGCGCTGTGAGCTCACCTGGCCGCCTGGGTCTTGGGCTGTTGTGCGTTTTGGGTGACCGAGGTGAAAGGTTTCCAGGTCCTCCTAACACTGCTCCTGGCCAAAACCGGGAAATTGAAAAAGAAAACTAATATTTATTACCATCCCTTGTACCAGACCTTTCGCATTTTTTAATTTTTCCAACAATGAGACAGAAATGTCATCTTTATAGGTAAAGGCAGTCGGATATGGTGGTGTATACCTGTAATCCCAGCGCTTGGGAGGTTGAAGCACGAAGATGGCTGTGGGTTCGAGGCCAGCCTGAACTACACAGCGACACCCTTTCCAAAAAAAAAAAAAAAAAAACTATAGATAGATGGGCAGGTAGGACAGTGCCCAGTGTCACTTGCAAGAATCAGAGCTAAGATTAATGTTCAAGGCACTCTGTTGAGTTCTTTGTCCTTTTTAATGCTCTTGACCTCGTATACAGGTCTATAGTCCTAGGGCTTCTTTCCACCCTCAGGAATCTCAGGCAAGGGCCACAATTTAAGGGACAGTGAGCCAAGATATTAGGAGGCTTGTCCAAAATCACATAGTTTGTTAATGACAAAGACTTGTTACCGAAACCTGCTATTAGGGGTCCTGATAAATGGATACCTATTGAGTGTTCTTTTTTCTTTTTCTTATCCTTTTTTTATTAAATGAGAATTTTCAAATATACCCAAAATAGAATATATAGTGAACCTCTCCATGCTCACTACCCAGCCACAAATATCCATTATTTTTTACCTAAAATTTCCTATCTCCTGCTCCACTTTAAAGCAAATTCCAGACATGCTATTAATTTGTTAATACTTCAGTATCTAAGAGATGAGAACTCTTTTTAAAAGAAAAGCATACTTATTATCTCTAAAAAGACACTCCATAATGTTCAACACCCAGGCAATATTTAGGTTTCCCCATTTTTCATTTTGTATTAGTTATTCAGATTGGGATCCAAACAAAGTCTACACGATTTATCTGTTCTTCGAGTTATTCTTTAATCAGAGATTAAGTCATTCCAGAGCTCAGGTGCATTTTGTGGCACTGCCTTTTTCAAGTGTTCCTGTAACCTTGGATACCTCTACCTATTTTCTAGAAGGCCAGTTGAGGATAAAAAGCTCTGAAATATGTATAAAAATTTTTTTGAAGGTGTGACCTTGTAGCTTTGTATGTGACTAGGTAAACTTGTGAACAAGGAGACGTCTGTCTGGTCTGAGAAGTGTGTCAGCTGGCTTGAGTAGAAAGGTACAGCCTAACTTATTTATCTCAGAGTTTATCTGCATTCTTAAATGGGAATAGGAAGCTTGCTTGTTCAGATCAGGCAACTGCAAAAAGATCCATCTTTGAATTGGTGACTTTAGTAGCCTACGTGTGGCTCCATCGCTTACTTTTCTACTGTAAATTTGTACATTAGCTTTATAGTAGCCAGCTGTGCATCTCAGCACCTTTCCCCGAAGGGTAAGGGAAGTAATCTATGTGTTTGTCCACTTGGTGTGATGAATGACAAGGAGCGTGCACGTACGCAAAAGTGGCAAAACAGGATTTGGCCTCATCTTTATGCTTCAACTGTTTTGCATATGTTTACCCAAGCATCACAGAGGGTCCGATAGACCCACACCACTCCAAGGTTTGATTTTTAAAAAGTTTACTTCTGATTTTTCTGATAGAAGTAGCCCAGTTCAGTACAATGATACATGAAAAAACACATTTGCAAGTTTTGAAGGAGGTCAAAGGTGAATCATCAAATTACTCATGCATGGATGAAGATGATCCGTTATGGTAAAACATGTGCTTTCATTTAGAAGAGTAGTATAAGTGGATGATGACGGTGACGACGATGACTTTGATGTTGGCCATGTGAGCCCAAGTTCCTCTGACAGTGAAATAGAGCAAGCGTTGACTGATCCAAACAAAGGGAATGCAGACCTCTTTGCTTCAGATGATAAAGAAGACAGCAATCTGAGTACCTATTTGACTAGGCAAAATGTTAAGAAATGGCCACACAACCAAATGGAATGATCTAATGTTGGAACTAGGTCCGAAAATATAGTGAAGGTCTTGGCAGGGGTGAGACATATTGCATAGCACTGCCATTCAACGTTGGGAATTGTAACAGATGAAATGCTACAAGATGCTGGGGAATACTCAAAGGCTGAAATGCAAATAAAATGTTCTGTATGCACCAATAGCCATATTAAAAAATGTGTTTATCATAACACCTCACTACTTAAAGCATTCTTAGGTCTGCTGTACTTAGCACAGATTACTTACGGTGATCGCAGGAAGGTAGAAGACATAAAAAAGTGATCGGTCAAAATATGGCATAAAAATTTATGCCCTTGTAGATGCAAAGATTATTATGCTTTCAATTTAGACATTTACCCTGGAACTCAGCCTTTGGGACCTTATTTGTATAGTACTAAACACTTGACAGTTGTGAACAGACTTGTTGCACCCATCTCCCAAACTGGAGTGTGACATTGACCAGCTGGCTTTACCAGTTTCCAACCCATGCTAACAGAGCACAAATCGACCAGTGTGGGAATTGTACACAGGAACAAAGCAGAAATTCCAAATGGAATGTTGCAATTTCAAAATAGAGAATTGTATAGCACAATCTTTGGATTTCAGAAAGATATAACATTGGCCTCATATACGGCAAAGAAAAACAAACTGGTACTGGTAGTGCCAACGCCGCACCGTGACGGAAACATGGATAGGGAGACCTTGACAAAACAGAGCCTGAGACGGAAATTTTCAACAACAAAACTGAAGGCGGAGTAGATGTTTTTGATAAGTTATATAGCAACTATGATATCATTTGAAACACAGAGCATTGGCCAGTGGTTGTGTTTTACTCAACCCTAAACATATGTGATATAAATAGTTTGATAGTTTACAAAGAAAATAAGTGCAAAATATTACGGAGGAATTTTCTTAGATAAGTTATATAGCAACTATGATATCATTTGAAACACAGAGCATTGGCCAGTGGTTGTGTTTTACTCAACCCTAAACATATGTGATATAAATAGTTTGATAGTTTACAAAGAAAATAAGTGCAAAATATTACGGAGGAATTTTCTTAGAGGATTGGGACTGCGACTCATAAGAGATTATTTACAGCAGAGGAAAACCAAAATGTTTCTACCCAGGAAACTACGGAAAAAAATTGTGGAACACACTGGAGAGCTGACAGGTGAACAGGCAGGCACAGCATCCCAAGGACCTAGTAGGACAACAGGAAAACCAAAAAGATGTCAACTGTGCCCTATCAGGAGGTACAGGAAAACAAACCATGCACACTATCAGTGTAGGCAATCCTTGTGTATGGAACACACAGCTGTCCTGTGTGAAGACGGCCTTGGGTGTGACCATTGAAACAAAGCTTATTTCTGTGGTAGACTTTTGTTTGTGTTTACATAGTAGTTCACACCACATTTTATTTTTTAGATTTTGTAAGCAAGTAAATTGCTGATGAGAAATTGTTGATGTTTGTTCTCAGCTCCCATTACATATTTGATATGTTATTTTATTGGCATCATATTTCCCTGATAAGTGCATGTTGTACAATATGGCAGGAAGCTATTGACAAAACAAGAAGAGGGGAGAGATGGGACAAGACTGCCACGTAGGAAAGGAAAGCTAAGCACAGGTGGTATAAGTTTAAGTGAGACGTGTGCATGGAACGTGCGGTTATCATGCGTGAAGTCTGCCTTAGGTGTGACAGTTGAAGCAAAGCATATTTTTGTGGTAGAGCCCTATTGGTGTTTCCATTGTAGTTCATCTGGGAATTTATTTCTGATATTATCTTTTGGGTTTTGTAAGCAAGTACTCAGCTGGTGTGAAAATGACATCTATTCTAAATGCATAATACATAACAAGAATTTAATAATTTGATGGGTATAGTAGCACATACTCAAAACTTGGGAGACTGAGGCAGGAGGATCACCATGAGTTTGAGACCAGCCTGGGCTACGTAGTGAGTTCAAGATCAGCCTGAACTACATAGGGAGACCCTGTTCCAAAACCCAAGAATTTAATAAATTATCGATATTTTATGTTCCTGTTAACTTCATATTGTATAAGAACCTCCTGACAAAATAGCAAGACCACTGACATGTCAAGTATGCCTTACAAGCATGTGCTGTCTGTGTAAGAAATGCATGTATGTAGAATGTGCTGCTGTCCAGTATACAGGCTGCTATAGGTGTGATAATTAAAGATTATTTTTTTGTAGCGTGCTATTGGTATTTTCACTGTAGCTCACGTAGGAATTTATTTCTGATGTCCTTTTCTAGACTTTGTATACTGAAAACCAGTTGATATTGAAAATGTTAATGCTTTTTATAAACACTCAATAAATATTAAAAACTCAATACTTTGTTTTTATGATTTTTTCCTGTTAGGTACTCATTGTTTAATATAATAACACTTATAAAATTAAAAATAGTAATTCATCAATTGAAATATTCTGAAGAATAAACATGGGTCTAAAAGACCCATGTTTCTGCATCTTGATGACAAAATTGGTCTTATGCTCGTAATCGTACATAGACATGAGCTATACTGGATAGGCCTATGAATGGGAAGAGCCCAGAGAACCCTAGTAACACTGTGGTTTGTACAATTTTCTGTGTGTAATTTCTCCCTCCCCTCCCCATCTCTCTTTTTCCTTCTTTCCCTGTTTCTCTGGAATGTTTGAACCAGGCCCCACCGCTGAGCAAACACCCCCAGACCCTGTGTATAATATTTCAGTAAAATTTTAGATGAAAAGCTTTTTAAGGCAATGAAATGTTTTTGAAAATTCTAGTCTCATGGTCTTAGCTTTTAAAAAGTGAATTTACAAAGGATAATGGTTAAAGTTTGTAAAGTTTACTCACCTGTGTTTGCACTTAGTGGTTCTAAACAACCATATTTTAATAATGGACTTTGCCACATCATAAACTTTGAGCTGAACTTTGCCTTGCAGAAGTGCACAGCTCAGCCTATTTCAGCAGCACTGAGGATGATAGGCCAGCTGACTTTAGGGGACACCTCCTCCCTGGGCCACTCTTATTAAACTTTGTTTTTTTCAATACCAGGGACCAAACGGGGGCCTTACAAGTTCTAGGCAGGCACTGTACTTCTAAATCACATCCTTAGCGCTTTTTTAAATTTTGAGATTCAGAATTTGTGATCCTCCTGCCTCACCCTCCTGAGTAACTGGGATTACAGGCCTGTGCCAGCACAGCCAGGCTCTCAGTCAGTCTTTGATTCCCCTGAAGGCAGTGACTTAAGGAAGATGGAGCACTAAGGCAGAGAACGGGCACCAGTTTTATATTCCTTTCTTTCACCTTAAATACTAAGCCATGGGTCACGTAGACAGCAGCTGTCACTGAAGGAGAGCTTCAGTTGTCTGATGAGTTCTGTTCCCCAGACCTGCTTGGCTATGGGATGGACCCCTGGCCAGGAACAGGTACACAGCAGTGTCAGTAAAGTAAGTGTGTGTGTGTGTGTGTGTGTGTGTGTGTGTGTGTGTGTGTGTGTTCTGATTTCTGTTACTATAATTTTCTTAAAGGGAGGACTTGTGATAGCCAATCATATTTATTTGGAAAAAACATACATAGATGACTAATTCATGGAGACACATGGAAATATAATATCCTCTTTAATTTTTTATTGAGCTGAGAAAAACATAAATTAGAATTTTTAAATGCTCTGTTGAAATTATCCTCTGGAGAACAACAAGGAAGAGACCACTCACCCATCTCACTCAAAGTTTAAATCTACTCTTCTGCTCTGTCCATCATTCCGGTTCTTCTCAATGTTTACAGAGAAGGGGCAAGAGGTTCCGTGAGATGTTTCATGCTTTAACTATGAAGATTTTTCTCTGATTTCCCAGAACATAACCTTTTACCGCAAGGCCAGCAAGGACTACACAGCTTGTGAGATGTTGTGTTGGTGGCCTGGAGTTAAGTGGTTCTTTCGTTAGAAGCCTTTGTTCTTCTGAGCTATAAACAAGCTTATTGGAGCAGGGATGCAAGTCGGTTGCTGGAAATGTGGCCTCTAGACTGATGGGAAGTAACTCTTTATTGTCAATTGGACTTGCATGAAAACCTAAGTTGCTGCTATAGCTCTGAACGCAGTGTGTGATGCTTCGTTCTCTGGTTAATGTTTGTGTGGAAAGGGTGGGCCAGTGGCTGTCTGCACCAAGAGGCTTCCAGCAGGGGGCTCCATGTTCTTCTTCCCCAGGCCACAGCCACAGCCTTCCTGTGCCAGGGCCCAGCACAGGTCCTGACTGCATTCATCCCCATCTATTCTCATTTGAAGGAAATCTTTCCATGGAGGCATCAAGGCTTGGGGAGGTGGCATCCTTAGGTTCTCCCGGAAGCTCTCCCATCTCTGCAGTGAGATGGTGAAAATGGGTTACACTGCAGGTTTGACATTCTCTACAAGAGAGTTATTTATTCACAGAACATTTATTAAACATCAACTATGTGCCAGGCAGGCTTTGATCTGCTGAGACACAAGAACGACAGGAGGATGGAGGGTGTGGCGGGAGCCCACAAGATCCTTCTGTGCCCTACATTCTGCTCTTTGGGCAAACTCAAGCCTTCGTTGTACCTGTTCCCTCCAGGTGTGCAGACTGCAGAGTTTTGGTGAAGTACAGAATATCCCAAGAAGCATCATTTAACCTTTCCCAAAGGACATGGAGAAAAAGAGCTGATGTTAATATAGAAATGGAAAAAGCAAGACTTTAAGAGAGAAAGAGAGAGAGAGACAGAGAGAGAGAGAGAGTTCTTGTGGGCTATTTGACCTTCCCTTTCTAGACAATGTCCCTTGGCATGGGTTCAGCCCTCTCTTGTCTCTTCCTGGCAGGAGAGTCACACATTTCCCCAGAGTGGCAACATCCTTTATCCACAGACCATTTCAGAAATGTTATCTCTGAATTGCCAGCAGAGGGAGAAGGGGGTTTTGCTAAAACTGTTGACAGAGCAAAGCTGAGGCCAGATAAAAATCCTGCTATTTGAGACTCCTGGGCTGTGGCTTTTGGAGGTAACAATCAGAGCTGGGTGCAGAGAATGATTTCAACAGGGAGATGCATCTCCATGCTGCCCACGCCGAGACGGACGAGGACGCGGTGGCGTCGGAGCAGGGAGGTGCCATCCCTCATCTATGCGGTCAACAGTTTTGCCATCCTGTGGTAATTTTTCAGGTAACAAATACTGGGCTGTATCACTTGCTTCAGAGTCCTTGTAGGATCTCTGCCCTCAGGATACAGTGCAAGCTCCTTAGCAGGGCACCAAAGGTCCCTCACTGTTTGGACCTAGCATTTTTGCTGCTGTTCCTCTGCCTTGTCCTATAGTCCAGCACTACCGAATTATTTACAGTTGTCTCAACCATCAGGAATATCCCCTTGGGTGTGATGTACCTCTCTGAAAGTGTCCCCATGAAGCCCTCTTTGACCTTCTCTGCACGCCAGTACCACACACAAAAAAAAACCAAATACAATGTATTGGGACCACTGACCTTCTCTGCACTGAACTAGATGCCCCTTTTCTGTGTCCCCTTCTAACATGTGACTTTTGTAAGGACAGGGATGGTCACGTTTAAAACTAGATTCCCCAGTACCCGGCATGGGGCCTGCTGGGGGGGGCGGTCCCCAGTTCTTCTGTGAGAGCCCCTTGGGAATAGAAGACCTCCGGGGGCAGGAGGCTCATGTCCAAAGGGGAGGTGAGAGAAAGGGTCAGGGCCACACTCTCAAATTCTTCAGTCATGTGAGCGCCTCCTCTTCCAGGGAGGAGAGAGAGGAGCAGTTCAGCGAGGCCAGGAGGGAACATCAGGGTTATTGAATAACTCACTCCACCCCCAACAGCATCGACTACTGCATTCTCCTCTGGCATTTATAGTGCATCATTGCTTAATCGTTTCCTTTCCTTGGCCTCTTCCTTTTATTCTTTTTTTTTAATTGAAAAATCCTTGAAATAATTGTAATTTTATACCTGGCTTAAAAAACACTGACAATGCATGTAGGCAGGCTCATAATGTTATAAAGGCACGATCTGCTGTCCCCATGCTCCCGAAGCCCAGCCTTAAACCAAAGACAATATTTCACTCTTTTAGCTATTTATTTTTTCTGATATCTTTCTTTACTTCTCTACTATTCTGTGACTTAGAGAGACGGAGCTATTCATCCGGCACAAAGATGACCCTGCCACCTGCCCTGGTCTTGACGGTGCCCTTTGGAACGAAGTCAAACTCCTTCACAGGATTAACATGCCTTTGTCTGCTGCCTCTGCTGCCTCTGTTACAGAATCTGTATCAAACTGGAAGGAAAACACTGATCACCGAGGAATTTGGAAGGCAGCTTTTGTTTGCACTGGCAGACTGGTGGGAACTAGGTCCAAATCATCAGCACTGGCTTAGAGTAAAAGAGCAACTTATATACATTTTGTAAGCAGAAAGTACAGAGTTGAAAACAGGTTAGTCTATAGTTGGTTACATATATTCGGTCACACCTTGTCAGGCAGCTGTGTCTAGGGCAGGTTTAATGAGGGGGAGCCATTTAACATGAGGCAGGAAGACCTGGGGGAAGTCACGGTCCGGGCAAGCGGGTAAGATTTTGTGCGACTTTGACAGGGCTGGCCTGCCCCAGGGAGATAGTTCTTGAAACAGGATATGCGCCGCAGGCCATTGTGCAGCTGGTCAGACAGAGCTGAGTCAAATTATCTCTGAGTTGTATCTGGGTAGTTTAGTCAAGGCCAGCTGAGTCTGATGGCCCCTTTATGAAGCTATGGTTTTAAAATTTTTCCACTACACCACCACTAGTTACGTCTTTCAATTTTTTTTACCTCTGCCTAGGTGCATTCTCATTTTTCATTTTTCTACATCTTCAGGCTGTCCATGTCTTGGCATTTGTACTGGTGTGGTTGCTCCCCTGGGATGTGGCCTGCACCTCAGTGACTTGCTTCTAAGGATGGAACATGTCCAAAGTGATAGGATCTTGCAGAAAAACTGATTTCTGTCTTGCTCATCTTCTCTTGCTCCTTCTAAGAGAAGCCGGCTGCTACGTCACACACTGCCCTAGAGAGATGGAAGACCTGATCTTCGCAGCAAAGTCTTACAAGGAGCCCAGTCCCCGCAACAGCTGTGCGGGGCAGTCTTGAGAGGAACCAGCCTCCAGTGCAGTCTTTGGAGGAGACAGCAGCCCTGACCAATGCCTTGGCTGCAGCCTTGTGAGAAAACTGGCTCAGCCCAGAATCCTGATCCACAGAAACCATGAGAGAATATTTGTTGCTCTAAACTGCTAAGTTTTCCAGTAATTTGTTATACAACAATAAATAGCTGATATAGTCATTATGCTATATATTTTTCTGTTTGTAGTGTTTGATTTTTCCCCTCTTGGCTTTTCCTCCCCATAAACCATCAAAAACTGACCCTTTCCTGTCAGCGCCTATGCTCGTAGAATCATACACAAAGTATCACACAGGCGCAGGACTGACTAGGCCACTCCATTTTTCCTTTTTTGATTCAGTGGTGCTGGGGTCGCCCCTGGGCCTTGCATGTTCTAGGCTAGCGCTGAGTTACACCTCCCAGCCCTCTTTACTCCCTCTTTACTCTTGTGCCTTCTGGCTTCATTTCAGACATAGGTACCAAAGTGCCCCTAACATCCGTCATTGCAGCGGTGCCCTCCTCCCTGTCCAAAGGAAATCCTAAAGGATCGTATTGTTCACACAAGCAGTCGGCAGCAGCTTTCGAGAGCAGTGGAACCACACACACTTCTATTTATATCCATGGGAATCTGGGACCGCATTTTAGGGTCCTAAAAAACACAAGACAGCCCAGAACAATAGCGCACAAGCTGCTGCTCCGAAAACCCAGATCCTCCCAGCTGCGTTGTGCACAGCAGGGCTGCAGAATAAAATGCTTTTTTGACTTTTCTTTTTTTCTAGTACTATGAATTTAACCCAGCGCCTTCATGCTGACCTATATCCTCAGCCCTTTTTAATTTTTTATTTTGAGACAGAGTTTTGCTAAGTCACCCCAGCTAGGTTTGAACTTGTGATCCTCTTGCCTCAGCCTCCCAGAAGGCAGGGATTACAAGCCACGTGCCATCACATCTGGCGATATTTTTGTTTTCAGCAAATATCCCAGTGTCTCTAAAGCCAAATAAGTATCATTCTTCCAAATGGACATAATTTAAATAATTTCTTTCTTGGGGAAGACTCTTTCTCTGATTATTTTCTTGAACCACTAGGACATAAGATTTTCCTGGAGTCAGGCTTCTTAGTTTCACCTGTCCCCAAAGCCCAGTCTGTAACTGGATGACACTTCCTGAGTCCCTAAGTAGGCAGTTCTTCTGAGCTCTGGCTGAAGTGTCCCCTTCTCTGGGCAGCTTTGCCTGAGGCCCTGCAAGGGCAGAGATTTGCCTGATTTCCTTCTGTGTCCCCAGGAACTGGGCTCAGTTCTAGTACACAGTAAGCACCATAAGTGATAGTTAAGGGAATCGATAAGCTGGTTGTAAAAGACTATGGCCTAAAAAAAAAAAAAAAAAAAAAAAAAAGACTATGGCCTGTTCACAAAACTCCATCCTCAAAGAACTGAGGTCTGCCACTGTTAATGAAGGTGAACCGTGAACATTTATCAAGCGCCTACTTAATGTGAAACGCTGGGCTTTTAATGTTGCATAATTTCATGTAGTCCTCACAACCATCTCATGGAAGAGATACTCTAATCCTCATTTTACAAATGAGGAAACTGAGTCTCAGAGTAACAGAATAACTTGTCCCAAACCACACAGCGTAGAAACCATTCAACACCAAATGCAAACCTTTAACCATGATGCAATGCCCATTTATTTCTTCATATTTTTGTTAACTTTTAATATATTAGAAATTAATACATAAAAATGTACATGAGAAAAAAAATCACCCATATTCCCAATGAGCAGAATTTTAACAAATGATAACATCTTGGTGTATTGTCTTTTCTAATTTTTTCCTTTTAAAATTTTTTGTATTGTCTTTGCTGAGAATATTCAGGAGACCACACTGAAGGCCCCAAAGTCATTTCTAATAAAAAATGGAGTGGGGTTTTGCATTCAGCAGCAATGTTGGGAAAGCTCTGCTATCTCCCATGATGGTGGCAGATCTGTCCGGGAGTGCTGTGGAAAAGTGAACCTTCGGGGGCAGCAAAGCCTGCAACGCTCCAGCTCTGGTGGAAAGCACTCCCTTCTTCCAGTGTACTACTCAGCTTTCTGTTACTGTGACAAAATGCCTGAGACCATCAACATTAATGGAGGAAAGGTGTGTTTTGCTTCAGTTTCTCAGGTACCAGCTCATGATCACTTGGCCCTGTGGCTCTTGCCTGTGGCAGCCCAGCCCATCATGGTGGGGACATGTGCAGGAGGAGGCTGCTCACCTCATGGGTGAGCTGGGAAGCCAAACAGACAGAAAGGGGCTGGGGGCCCAATAGCCTCCCCCACAGCAAGTCACCAGTGACCTAACATCCTTCTGCCACCTCCCAGTACAGCCACCCTGGAGACCAAACCTTTAACACATGAGCCTTTTGGGGTCATTCTATATCCAAACCGTGGCATCCAGGAAATGCTGGTCTTGTGAGAAAGAACCTAAGATCTACTCTTATCCTGCCCAATAAGTCAGTCGGAATGTCCATGCCTCATGGGAGGACTCTGGAAATGTTACCCCCTCTAGAGGGGCAGCCTTGGCTCCTTCCCTTGATTCAGTCCTGGACACAAGCCAGGTAGACAGCCGTGTCCCTGGCCCTACTCATGGCATAACCCCCCCCACCCTTGATGCTCCCTGGACCACAGCGTGTATTTGTTTACTTGACCTGTTTACACCTCTCCCTTCCTGTCTGACTGCAGTTCCCCAAGGGCAGGGACTGTTATTTATACATCTTTTTCTCTGCAGTATTTAGCATATTTGACATATAGAAGGTACTCATAATTAAAGACATCAGCTGTGTAAAAGTGGGAGAAAATACATAGCTTCAGACAGACCTGGGTCAAATTCCAGCTCTGCCAAGCACAAGCTGTGTGACTTGGGGAAAGTGACTTAATCTCTCAAAGTCTCAATTTGCTTATTGGCAGCAGAATGCCATAATATTTATCTTTGAGTTACTATATAGATAAAATGGGTTCATATGTACTGGACACCTTAGCCTAGTGTGTGACAAAGAGCCCGCAATGTTTCTGGACCACAGTGGGGGTCAAGAGACCTGGATTCTGTGCTGGGCTTTGCCACAGTCCTAGAGCAAGCTCTTACCCTCTGTGAATCGCAGTGCTCTCCTCTATCAGAAGGAGAAAGCCCCGCTTCCCAGAACTGTTGAGCGTTTTCTGTAGGAAACAACACACCCGGGAGTATGTGGCACATAGTAGGCTCCCTCTTCACACTGGAAGCCACTTTCAGCTGTAGCTTTGGGGGTGGATGGTAGCCAGCACTCAGGTCTGTACTGAGGCAAGACCAGGCTCATATTGGAAATACCACGTTAGTCAGGCCACTGTCACTGCACCAAACATCCAAGATAATCAACTTACAAACAGAGAAGATTTATTTTGGCTCATAGTTTCGGAGGTTTTGATCCATGATCCACTGGCTCTGTTCTTTTGGACCTGTGGTGAGGCGTCCATCATGGTGGGCAGCAAAACCCACTCATTTTGGGGCCAGGAAGGACAAAAGAGAAAGACAGAGGGCCCCACAATCCCTACCAAGAGCACGGCCTCAGTGATCAGAGAACCTCTGGTCAGGTCCCACCTCTGAAAGGTTTCACCACCTCCTAGGGGTGCCACAGGCTGAGGACCAAGCTTGTAACATGTGAGGAACATTCCAGATCCAACTCTAGCACATGGGTACTGGCAGAAGGTCCAGCCTGATGGTCTCCCATCCAGGATCACAGGGGCAGGAAGCTAAAGAACTGAGCCACCACACCAAAAGTTACAGGGTTCCAAGGTGCCCGTTTCCTTTCCCAGCAGAGAGTGTCCAAATCTTTCTAAAAGATAAATGGCCCCACAGGACCAGAGACAAAGAGCAAGATGCGTTCTTCTGAATCAGGATGTTCTGTGATATTCATAATCGGCAAAGTCACCCAGAACAGGACAGAACTCCAGGCAGCTGCTGGGGAAGCAGGCCAGACTTGGGATTGTAAAGAAAAATCATCTCTACCCAGCTCCAGGAGGGTTGGGACCTCTTTGGCACGTGTCCCTAAGCTGGCATCTTTCCAAAGTTTTCCAGTGTCGGTCTCTCAAACACCTGCGGGAACTCAAGCCCTTCCGGGGCTGTGGGCGTTCTCCAGCCTTCACTAGATCTTCTGCAGGTCTTCAGGCCCGAAGGATGCAGGCAGCAGCTCCTGGACTGTTCTGACCACATAAGTACCATCTGCCTTGGTCATGTACACGGCCCAGTTGGTGCCAAACTAGAAAAGAGACAAAGTTAGCATGAGGCAGACAGCATGGCTGAAGAGTTAGTTAGAAGGGACCTGGGTTTGAGTCTGGCTTTTCCATTTATTGTCTAATGTTTCTTGTTGTGCCTTGGTTTTTCTCATCTGTAAAATGGGAACGACAATGATTGCACCTGGAGCTTGCAGGAGGAATAAATTAAAGAGTGCTGATAAGCACTTAGCATAGAACATGGCGAACTGGCCATAAATACTCTGCTGAGGGCTCACTGGGGCTTTGTGGAAACAGAACCTGGCCCTCAGAGCCAGATTACGTTCTGCTGTGACAAATGACCATGCAAACCGCCTGCACTTCTTGTTTCTCCCTTACTCTGCACACCAATAGAAGAGTGGTGTGCAACATGTAAGGAAGTGGCCTGCTTCGTTACACACTGGGTATTGCACTTGCATTATATCCTCACTGTCTTGGTTACTTTTCACTCATCGCTGAGACAAAACACCTGATGCCCAAAATTAAGGAAGGAAGGGTTTATTTAGCTCACAGTTTGTGGAGGTGTCAGTCCATACTTGGCTGGCTCCAAGGCAGAGTGGCAACCAGCAGAGGGCAACAGTTCATGGTGGGCAGAAGACAGCAAAAGCAGGAAGAGGAAAAAAGGAGGAACAGCAGCAAGCAGCCTCTTTCCCTCCCTAACATTGTATGCAAACTATCCACCCCAGGGTGGGTGTAGCATTCACATCCATAATCCCAGCATTGGACCATGAATCAATCACAAACTCTAAAGCCGCCCCATGACTGCAGGAGGATTTGGGGGGACATCCAGACACAGACCATGACACTCACCCAGCCTTAGACACTAGTGCTGTTATTGTACCTATTTTACTGTTGAGGAAACCAAAGGTTAGCAGGGTGAAGTCAGCAAACACGAGTATGTCTCCTGATCTTTCTCCTGCAATAGGAGGACCACCGCTGGCTGGCTGTGACCTTGGGCAAGTAAGAACTATTTGGGGCTCAGTGTCTTAATCTGTGATCTGGCTTTAGAAATGGAAGAAGGTGCTAAACAAGTGGGTGGGTGGAGAGTTAAATCAGTGGGGGAAGTGCAGAGAGCCCTATAGTTGGGGTCAACAGATTTAAGCTCTACCTGCCTAGGTATGGTGAGTTTTGGGGATGGTTTGTGGGCAGCATCTGTGTGCAGACGCTGGCACATTGTAGGTGCTCACTTAATGGCAGCCACTCTGATTGCGGGTGGTGCCAGGGACTGTTCAGGCCTGCAGGCTATTGTTCTGCTGCGCTCTGCCTGAATCACCAAGTCATTGCCAGACACCATCCATCTTCTGGATCTTTTCAGAATTGATGATCTGAGGGAGGGCACTTTTCTGCCTGGCAGGCTGTGCCTGAAGGTATGAGTGAAAGCTGAGCGCTGCCGAGTTTCAGCGCCGGGCCGGGTCTCCGGTCCCCAAGCCCCCTCTCTTATTATTTGCATCTTGTTTTACCCTCGCATTTCCCTCCTCCAGCTTCCCCATCGCCTGCTGTCATTTGCCAATATCTCATCTGTTTGGAGAAAACAGCACTGAGCAGTTGGGCCAAGCCAGGGCCTTGGGAGCTGGAGACTTGGCGCTCTGCTGTGGCTTCCCGAAGTGACCTCAGACATTTCCGCTGCACTGGGCAGCTGTGTCTGCCTCTCTAAAGCGAGACGAATTCCATAGGGTGAATCCAGGGCCTTCAGGGTGGTGTATCTCATCTGGATCTGGGAAATGCCTCCTGCAGACTGCTTGGTTTGCAGTCCTGGCACAAAGCAGAAGGAGGCAGAGGAGCCAGAGCCTCCGGATGCCTTGAAACCCTGAGGATGAAACAATCCACTTTGCTCCAAGCACAGCTCCCAAAGTGGGAGCTCTCAGGGAACAGGCAGCTGCCATACAACAAAGTCCTGCCCTGTTTGCTTATGATTTTTCCTGCTGTATCTTAGCTGATGCATTAAAGAATGGACCCCCCACACACACACACACAAAGAATGGACACGGCTATGTTCCAATAAAACTTTATTTACAAAAAGAAGCAGCTAGCGCATTGCTGATTTAAGGTACCTCCTGCTGTCCTCTGTCACTTAATATATTTTCCTACTGTATTCTCTTTACTCTCAGTGAAGAGTTTGCTGCTGCACTGCTGCTTGTTTATTTTGCTTCCTGTTCGTGGTCAGTTCTGCCCTAGACGCTGATCCCTGAGGGCAGGGCCCCATCTATTTGACCCCCAGAGCTGGCTTTGTGCCTGACACCAATGACACTCAGTAAGGATTTGCTGGACGAAGGAGTTATTTCCAGTGACTTATGCAGGCTTGGGAAGGCCTAGGAGTTGGCTAGTGGGGCAAACAGGACAGGGACTGTCTCCTGCCTGGCAGCTGGGCCTCGCTCCCGCAACCCGGCATATACATTTATCACCAAGCAACATCACGTTTATGTTCCAGGAAGAAAGAAAAGCTCTTACCTCTCTCATTACTTGCCTGCAGGCCCCACATGGTGAGATGAAATCATCTTGCAAGTCACTGGGGAAGCAGAGAATAGAACTTAGATCAATCTGTCCTAAGGCACCAGGACATTTACTAAGATTTGGATGCTGAGTTCCTGCGCTGTCCCAGATCAGGTCAGACCCTGTCAGGCAGTTCTTGTTCCACAGACACACTGAGAGGGTGACATGGTGGCTTTCTATGTGTCACCAGGTGAGGGCCTTCTGTGAACCGAGAGTGAGCACTTACTGCCACCCACATTCTGGGGTTAAGGAAAAGCTGCCTCTGGTTTTCAAGATACAGCCCAACCTAGCTCGTGACACAGAACACTGGATGAGTCATTTTATTATATAAAATGCAGATCATATAGTAAGAGGGAGACAAGCCTTGCCACCAGAGTGAGAGAGAACATTTTATAGAGGAGGTGGCATTTGGTCCTGTCCTTGGAAGAAAAAGTAAATGCCTCCATTGCCATTTAAGTGAGCAACTACTATACCAGGTATTTGACATTCATTATTTCATTTAGTTTGCAGGGCAGCCTGAGTGTCAGAATGGTCATTTTATGGAAATAGGTTGAGTGAGGTGAAGAAACACAGATGCTATTCTGAAGCCAGGGGTTTTTCTGTGTTGTAGGCAAAGGAAACAAATGGTGTGTGTGCAAAGGTCCTGCATGTGAATCAAAGAGAAAGTTTGGTTCCTTGCATCTGAGAAAGCAAGAAAAGAGACCCTCGCAGCCAAGGACCGCCTGAGAGAACTCAGGCAGCCACAGGCAGCCCTCTAGCTCTGACGGGGTTGAGGCTGGTGGCTGAAGAAGGTAAGTTTTTCTGGAGGCGCCTCCATTTCTGCTGCAGAGCCAGAGGTTAAGTGGCGGCCCCCACCGTCTTTGCCCTTCTGGAGCCAAAGCTTTTTGGGACCTCTGGATCAACACGTGATTTAAAGTTGACTTTTTGGTTGGCTTTTCATCTTGCTAATTACATGTGAGTTAGAGTCACTTTAACCCACCCAAGGCTCATTTCTTCATCTGTAAAAGTGGGTAATAACGTCACCTACTTTGTCAGAATGCAAGAGGACAAGCACGATGAGATAAGGTGTCTGAAAGGCTCTGAGACCTTTAGAACGCTAGACACATACTGTTATCGTCTGTACTATTTTGTGGACACTTATTCCCTTACATAGACGAGCTCTGTCATGATTTCAGTCCATTATCACGTACAGTCTGCTATATACCATGTGCCCTGTATATTACAGTTAATCTTGCTATAGATGAACAACAGTTATTGTTCAATTGTTACATCAGTTAATATTTGTCTGCAATATACCAAACATCCTGGAAAGCAATTTATATGCACCATTTCATTTCAGTTGGGAAGTACTACATGCCAGGCACTGTCCCTGGTGCTGGGAGAACAGCAGTGAACAAAACAGAGGAAATTCATTGTGCCCAGGAGCTTATAGCCTAGTGAGAGGCACCAGATAACCAGCCAACCCATCAACAACTGACTGACTCACCAACCCAGCAACTAACCAAACAACCAACCAACCAACCAGCCGTGCATTAAACAGAGACAGACAGAGATGCTATGATAGAATAAAGTCACCCAAGGGACTAAGCATAAAGGGGTGGTTTCAGCTTTTATAGGTGGGAGCCCTGTCAAAGAGTGGTTCTGCTCCATGGAAACGTGGGGATCTCCCTGAGCATGCTTTCGGCTTGAGAAGAAAAGCCCGTGGGAACATGAGAGGGTGGGGCTCTCACAGTTACTGACTGACAGCTGTGGCAGCCAGAGCCCCTGGTGAGCCCTTTGGAGGTTGGGGTGTACACTTTCCTCCGTTCCACCCCTGTGACCAAGGGCCTGACCTAGGACCGCCTTGGGGAAGAAACAACAAAATCAGTGACAAGTCCCTGTGAGGGGGAGAACAAATGCACAAAATTGCACTAACAAAGGCCGGCAGAGGTGCTCTGAGGGAAACTCAGCCTCCCTTCCTTGACCTGTAAGGCCCTGTATGATCTGGCCTCTGCACAGCCTGCTACTTCCTTTCCCAGTCTGCGGCTTTCATGTGCAGCTACCCAATGAACAGCTCTTTGTCTAGGTGAACTATACTTGGGTTTTTGAGGTGGGCAATGCTCTTGCTACCAGGAGGTTGGATTTGGCCTGGAGTTCAGCCATCAGAAGTCACAAGATGGTGTACGCAAGCAGCACTGTTCTGACAAGAATAACAGCTTATGCGTACACTGAATTACTGTGTGCCAGGACTTACATATGTTAGCTTATTTAATTCCCTATAGCCCTCTAAAATATGAGGGACACACAGGCGTCATCACTTACATGTTCTGGATACTGAAAGGTAAAGCAACTTGCCCAGGGTCACAGAACTGGTAAGTGGCAGAACCAGGATTTGAACCCAGAATCTGTGTTTTCTGCCTTCAGTATGCAACTTGCAATGACTTTAAAGATCCTTTCCTGAGACCCCTGAATAGATCAACTACTAGATTATGCTGCCTCATGTCACAGACATGATGTCATGCTCAGGGACGCAGGCACATGCCTGAGGTTGATAGTGCAGCAGGATTTGAAACCCTGGAGCCTGGGCTTGGAACCATTGGCCAACACTCCCTCCAAGTGTAAGGTTAAGAGCCAGAAGAGGCTGGCTGCACCAGGATGTGTCTTCTACGCCTCCTCTTCCTCCCTTTCCTTACCCTTCACCCTGCCCCATCTTTCGCTGCGTATCAAAGGTCTTCTGTGTTTTGTGCTGACTTGGTCACATGCTGAGGTCATGCTTTCAGGCAGGAAACCTATTGACTCTGATGAGTGCATCTGGGGCCCAGCAGGGCAGACTCATCACTGTAAGTCAAGTCCACCCCGGCTCCTCGGACACCTGTGCCTCTGCTGGGTACAATCTCCATCCCTCACCATCTCAGAGGTGATTTCCGGCTGTGTAGCCCTGTGCAGTGTTGACAAGGCAGTTGGCATTTCCTGCTCATCCTCTAAATCCCAATTCAACAAACCATTAATGCAATAATGACTGAGTTTCTGGCTCAAGGATGTGGGTTGCACGCTGATTATCCACAGCAGAGCAGTTGGATGTGAGAATACAGGCTTTGTGTCACTAAGGACGTTTGCTAATCAGTGTTAGCAATACTTGGTCAGGTTTAAAAGTAGAGAATGACCAAGAGAAAAAGCCTGTGATCTGGAAATTTCTAACAAAGCCAGGTTACTGCACCATTATCCTTTTGTTGACTTTGGTCTCTTCCCAGAATATCACTATTTTCTTGGATCAGCTTTGAAATTTAGTTATTCCTTCCCTCTTCTCATAAAGTGCAGCGCACATCCTGATCTCTGCTCATCTGCACTAAATGTTCCCAGCACAGCTTCGTTTATTCTCCAAAGCTGAAGGGAAGCCAGGACAGGGATTGGGCACAGGGCAGCTCTGGGGAGCTGGGGGCTTTTGTCCTTGGCACGCCCTTGGCACCTGTCACTCAAAAATGACCCTTAAATAAGCTGGAATACCTCAGGGACAGACTGTTGCCAAGTTGAGGGCCTTAGAAAAGCCTCTTGTGTCTGTTGCATAGCCCCCACTGGCCTCGTTCTAAGCCCCTGCGTTTCTGCTTTCAGCATCTGTGCAGGAAGGGGCTGTAATTCTGGGCCAGTAAAGCAGGAATTTATTCACAGTATTTGACACATTGCCGCCAAATATCCCAAAGACCAACACCTGTTCACCCATGCTGTCCCTTTGAAGGTGGGTTAAGCATTTTTTTTATGTTATTTTCCCTCAGACTATTAACTCAGAACAATGCCTCATAGATAATTCATATGTGCACACAAAAGGAATTCACCACTGAAAAATTAAATTAGCCTGTGTGGAGGTGCGTGCCTGTTTTCCCAGTACTCTGGGAGGCTGAAGCAAGAGGACAGCTAGTTCAAACCCAGCCTGGGCAACTCAGTGACTTAGCAAGACCTTGTCTCAAAATAAAAAAAATTAAAAAGGGCTGGGAACGTAGCTCAGTGCAAAGCCCCTGGATTCAATCTCTAGTACTGCAAATAATCCCTCTATTGATCAATTAATCAATCAATCAGTCAGTTAAATTGATGGGTTGACAGGGATCCAAGTTAGGAAAAGAATGCATTCATGCATTTCAGTCTTGAAGTCACTGAGTATGGAACCAATGCTGTCAAGAATGCCATATGCTCCTCTTGGGGGAAGCCAGTGGGAGCTAGGATATTTACATCTGGGCACAGAGAGAATTGGCTGGGGTTTTTGTTCACCCAGAAGCAGGGCAGGAATCTGATTAGTCTAATCCATAATTGGCAGATACATGGGTTGTCTTTGTATCCTGGTTCTGCTACCTAGAAATAGGCCTTGGTTTGTGAGGGAGCTAGCAGGGCTGAGCAGCTCTTTCTGGACCCCACATCAGCTCAAGGAAAGTGGGGAAGAGAATGTCTGGCATCCTGGCACAGCGTGGCACAGTGGAATGGGCCGTGGGTGAAACTCCAGGATCTGGGTTTGGTCCCGGCTCTGCTCTTAGGAAGGCTGTGTTCAACCTGTCTAGGTCTCAGCTTTCCCAACCAGGAGGTGGGAGTAGAAGCAAAGGAGTCTGTACTGCGCGACTTTCAGTTCTTAAGCCACGGATTTCTGTGCTGCCTTTCTGCCGTCTCTCCAGTGGTGTCTGTTGTATGTTGCGTTGTAGCAGGAACATACTGTACTTGTCCTTGTGTCAGGGTCACCTTCCCTGGTTACCTACTCCATAAGCTCGGAGTCAAGAGTGAAGGCGGAGTGCATTTCCTGTTTATCTCTATCCTCAGCACTTAGCCCAGTGTCTTCCTATACCACCAACTCTTGAGTTATGAGTGGCCTGACACACAAGCAACTTGGATTACGACTGAAATTTTAGTTTTAACTTAGGACCAGAATCTTGAGTTATGACTCAAATGCTGGCCGCTGTTACTTCCAGATGGTCTCAACTACGAGTTTAACCCTTAAAGAGCTCTAGAAGGAGCATTACAATATCCTTTCCTGTGTGGGGTTAATTGAGAAATCCTGGGCCCATGTTTCTCTAAAGACACTTGTGGAGAAAGACATTCTTTAGTAAGTCTTTCAATGTATTACCTCAGGCCTGACCAAACCATGATTGTTGGGTTACGGAGAAAGTTTAGCAAAAGCACTGTAAGCCCCGGGGTCAACATTAAATGCTTTGCTGTGATATGCTGGAAGGAATGGTAATATTATGGCTAAGGAGTTAAGTCTCATGCCTATGATAATTGAGTTGTATTGTCCTTGCTAAAGCAGTTGATATTCTCTCATTGCCCAGCTGCCTCCTTTGTTCTTTCTGATTGAGAAAGGTTACTGAAAATGGTATTCGAGGCTGCAGTCCAAGAGGCTGTGAGCCCCCTGATCCCAGAATTTGGTCTCTCTTGTATTTCTTTTTCCTCTTACTTTTCTATTCATCCGCGGGTACCCCACTCTCGGGACTTGTTCACCCTGGACAGAAACGGATAATAGACCACCAACACTGAGATCTGCCTGCATGCAGGAGAGAGACATTGAAGCCTGCGTAGAGGAGCCTGAGCCTCCAATTGAAACCTGAGTTACAACCAGCCCTCGGGCATGCCATGAGTTCATAAGTCAAGGGTCCACTGACCTGTCTCTGGTATACAGGAGTACACAGTAGACATGTATCTGGTGAATGAATGGATGGTGCATGGGGGTGTTGGCTGAAGCATTGTAGATCAATGCTGTGGCTTGCTTGTCCCACTCACCTGGAGATAGCAATGGCCCTGAAGTCCTTGTGGCCTTCAGAGATGGCCTTCTGGATTGCAGTCCGTTCAGCACAGATGCCCAGTGCGTAGCAGGCATTTTCTACGTTGCACCCTGCGGAGAGAGTAGAGGCTCATGGTCAGGCCACAAGAGCCACTTCCTGCTGTGTATGTTGTAAGAGACTTGCCTCCCCTTCTAGGGGAACATCTGAAGTGTTAGGAGACTCAGGCCATTGCTCAGCAGTGCAGCTGGCTGGCTCCCAGGCAGAAACAGCCTGGGGGAAGGGCTGCCGTAGTGGAGCGAAGCTGCCAATAGGGTGGTTTCCAAAGTGACCAGGAAGCTTCTGAGTCAAGATTGCTCACCTATTATTCCCCTTTTTTTTGTCTTCCATAGACTGGAAGGTGAAAGCAGAAGGGTGGGACCAGTTTGGCCATGTGGTTTATGTCATAGGAATGAACATACGACAGAAGAGAAGCAACTTGGGAACCCCCTAAACTCATAGAACAGAGCTGTTTATTTGTCCTGGGTCAACGACTTACTTTGAATTGTGATATAAGAGAAAAACAATTCCACCATGCTTGAATCTTTTTATTACACCAGTATAACCTGCATCTGCTGGGAGCTGTCTGTCCTTCCTTTTCCTGATATGAGATTTTATTGCTGTTTTACTTTGGTATTCTACCGTCTATACTGTGGTGGTGGGTACCAAGCTGGGGGCAGATAAGTATTTAGTTTCTGGGCCCTTAACCAACAGAGCCACATCTAGACCCAAGGAAGAGGGCAATGAACCACTGTGAACTCCTGCTTCTGAGCTGGAGGTGGTGACTGTGTGGAATTCTAGGTTGCTTCCCTTTTATGGTTTAGATCTAAATGACGTTCCCCTAAAGTCATGGTTTGGGGGTGAGGATTGATTGGAAGAGGTGGGTCACTGAGAGCATGACCTAGAAGAGTATATTGTCGTTCTGGGTTCCTCTCCTCTTTATTTCTGCTTCCTGGCTGGCATGACGTAAGCAGCTTTTCTCCTCCATGCTCTTCCAGCATGCCATTTCTACCTCAGAGCCAGCTGACTGTAGGCTAAAACCCAACACCATGAACCAAATCAGACCTCTCCTACTTTCATTTGTGGGTATCAGATACCTTGTTCCAGTGATAGGGAAACTGACTAACACAGAGTTTGATAACAAAAATGGGATTGGTGCCATGACTGTACCTGACCATGTACTTTAGAGGCCTCTGGAACTAGTGTATGGGAGGAGTTTGGAAAAGCCCAGAGATGCTATCTAGAGAAGACTTAGATTAAATACTATAAATAGAAATTGAGAAGAGACTTTGGTCAGAGCTCAGAAGGCCAGAATACTGATAGGAATGTGGACAGAATAGGCCAGCTTCAGGAGGTTTTGGTTAGGAATGAGGAATTGGAATTTAGTTAAGAATTGGAAACTGGACCAGTGGTCATTCACGTCATAGTCTACAAAGAATTTGCCTACAAATTCTTGTAGACTTTGTCCATGTTCTGAGGCTCTGTGTGAGGCTGAATTTAAAGGTGGTGGACTAACTGATCTGGTGGAAGAAATTTCAAGATGGCCCGATGTTCAGGTTGTGGCTTGGGTCTGATGGCTACTTTTAGCCACATTTATAGTGTGAATAAGAGGAAATACTAAAGCTAAAAGACGTGAAAAGTTGGGGCTATGGAAAGCTTGGGTGAAAAGATTAACATTAAAAACAAGTCAAGTACTTTGCTTCAGAACAATAAGAAATATGGCTAAAATGCATGTCAGGAATTGGCCAGACCCTTCCCTTTGCAGGTTTAAGAGTGTAAATGCATAAATTCCTTTGAAAAACTTTTCTTTGAGCACACAGCCCCAGGGCACCCAGCTCATTCAGGACCACCTAGGGAACTGCTTCCTCAAGTTCAGCCATCCAGGTATTCAGAGGTCGCTGCAGCCACGATTCAAAGGGACCTTGAGCCAGCAGCAGGACTTAGCATCATTCACATGATGTGTTTTTCAAGCATGCAAAATCCAAGAGTTTTGAGGTCATAGAGGTTCACATCTAGATTTCAGAAGAAGGCCTGGGAGGCCAGACAAAAATAGTGACAGGGACATAGTCTCTTCCAGGAGACCCTGAGAGGGCGATGCCTGAAACTGTGAAAGTAAAGCCAAAGCCACAATAGAGACTCAAAGCCACAGCAGAGACAGAAGGTGGAGCTGCAAGGGATGTGGAATGTCTGCTGAGGAAAGCTTTAGGCAGTGAGTGGGGCCAGCCTAAGAGATAAGCCATGTGGGCTACAGCCCACAATGCCGTAGAGGTGGGGCAACCCAAGCCCCACACATCTCACCACAACCTGTCTTAGGTGCAGGACAAGGAGCTGTAAGACTTAATGTTTTCTCCGCTGGATTTTGGTTTTGCTATGGTCTGATCCTTTTCTATCTCCTTATTCCTCTGTTTTGGAACTGGAATATTTACTCCATACCACTGTCTGTTGGAAGTTTTTTGTTTTGTTTCGTTTTGTTTTAGATTCTCACAGGGACTCACAGCTAAGAGTTTGCCTTGAGTCCCAGAGGATACTTTGGACTTAACTTTTCAACTGCTGGAACTGTTAAGACTTTGATAACTCTTAGAATAGATTAAATGCATTTGGCATAATGAGATGGACAGGAGCCTTCTGTGGGCCAAGGGTGGAATATTATGGTTTACATCTAGAATCCTGACTAGAAAAAGGGACCTGATTAGAAAAAGTAAGTTGCTTGGGGAATGATCTACAAGGGAGCATTCTTGTTCTAGGCTCCTCTGCTCTCTGTATCTGCTTCCTGGCTGCAACAAGGTGAGCAGCTTTCCTCTCCTGTACCCTCCCATCTGCCATTCCTGCCTTGGAGCCAGCTGACCATGGACCCAACTCCCTGAAACCATGAACCACATAAACCTCTTCTTTCGGTGATAGGAAGCCTGACTAATATCCTCCCTTAGGACAGTGGTAAGTGGGTGCTCTGTGGGGAGAAAGGACATACACAAATACTGGCCAAAGGGGCAGAGACTGTTAATTGTTCCAGAATCCACCCTCCCAATAGGTGTCACCTGGCACGTGGCTACCCAGCTGGAAACTACCTTTTCCAGCTTCCCTTGGGGCTTCCCGTAGCTCTGAAGTTCTAGCCAATAGAGTATAAGGAAAAGTGATAGGCGTGATAAGCAACTTCTAGTGACATTTTTACAATACTGCCTAACACTTCATCTTTCCCTTTCCCAGGGTCTGGGATAGGGATGTGAAGACATGGCAACTTAAACTTGCAGATAAAGACACCAGTCAAAGGCTTGTGGGACAGCTAGACAGGGATTCTGATCTCCAGAACAACCTTGCAGAGCACAGCAGTGCAGCCCGTGTGCTCCAACTGCAGCCCACCTCTCATCTGCTAGAGAAGAGAGACGTAGGCAGTCATCCTGTCCTATCACTGGATTTCTTCCATTTGTTCAGTCTGTTCCTCACCTACTATGCGCTCCTTTTCTAATTCTGAGCCTTCAGTGGGATTAGGCAATATTTTGCCTCCTGTATTTATCAAATTTAGAAGCTGGTCATTATCTCCTTCATTATTTGCACTGGCGCATTCAGAGTAGCTAAATGTATCATTTAGTTAACAGTTCCCAGGACCTCAGGCATTCCTGTCTAGGACTGTTGGGTGTCACCCTGTCAAAGGCCACTCTCTGGCTGGGTGCTGTAGCTCTAAGTCCCTACTGGGGTGAAGGCTGGTGTGTTCACAGCTGGGATGACATGGCTGTATGGTGTTAGGTGGGGACAGGTTTGGAATTCTACTTTGGGAAGAAGGATGGTTGTTGTTATGGTTTCTGTCTGGATGTCCCCCCAAAGCCTCATGCAGTCATGGGGGGTGCTTCTAGAGTTTTTGATTGATCCATGGTCCAATGCCGGGATTATGGGTGTGAGAGCTACACCTGCCCTGGGGCGGGCAGCCTGCATACAGTATAGCGGAGGGAAAGAGGCTGCTTGCTGCCGCTCCTCCCTTTTTGTTCCTGTTGCTTTTGCTGTTTTCCAGCGCCATGAACTGTTCCCCTCTGCTATGTGCCACCTTGCCTTGAAGCCAGCTGAGTGTGGACTGAAACCTCCATAAACTGAGCTAAATAAACCTTTCCTTCTTTAATTTTGGGCATCAGGTATCTTGTCTCAGCAACAAGAGAAAAATAACTAAGACAGTTGTATATACTGGGAGCCAAAGGTAGACTCTACTGAGCATTGATTATTCTGCCAATTTAGCACCTCCCTTCTGCTTTGGTGTAACTCTTCTCACTTCCCAGCATGTAATTCAGATAACGTTGGGTGCATCAGGGTGACAGGCCATAGACCCCAGCACATAACTGAAATGGAAACTGTCATCTTTTCTTCCGTAGACTTGCTATTGGCTTAAGGCCACCTGACCCATCAGAGTTTGTCACTGTGTAGAACTTCAGCTCCTTCCTGAGAGCGAGTGTGGACAACCACGTTTCCACTCATTCTGAAGGAGACAAGTTCAAAACAATAAAATGCAAGACAATGACTGAGAAATGAGATGAGAGATGGAGACAAAAAACCCTGGTCTGGGCTGGGGATATAGCTCAGTGGAATAAGCGCTTGCCTCGGAAGCGCAGGGTCCTGAGTTCGATCCCCAGTACCGCCAAAAAGAAAAAAAAAATAGATAACCAAAAAACCCTGGTCAGAGGCACTCACCCCCAAGGTCTGGCTGACTCCAACACGTCCTGTGGTACAGTTGTACAAGCCCTCTGTAATCCTCCTTTTATCTACCATGTGTCGTCATATGTCATCACATAGAAGTCAGCTAATCCAGTGGGAATACAGCACAGGGAGCAATCGGGAGATGCTACCTTGAAAGCAGTGGCTAACATTTGTTAAAAGGCTTTGTGTGAGTTACTGATATAGTCAGAGAACACACACAAGACCAAGAACAAACTGCTGAACCCTAAGGCTCTTTCTTCATTAAAAATACAATTGCATTTTCTTTTTTTTTTTTTTTTTTTTGAGACAGGGTCTCTCTATGTAGTTTAGACTGGCTTTGAATTCACTATGTAGTCCAGGCTGGCCTCAAACTCCCAGCAATCCTCCTGCCTCAGCCTCCTCTGTGCTGGCATTACAGGCATGCACCACCACATCCAGCTACAACTGGGTTTCTTCTGAGCCAGCCAGGGTTTTAAAAAGCAGTTTCTGCTGAAACCCATGACTCTTCACTTGGGCCTGCAAATGCATAGTAGAGAACTAAAAGCAGAATGAAATTTGACTTTGATTTTTGTATCCTCTCTTATCTTAAAACTATGAAATGGATGTTATACTTATTTAGGGAAAGTGTATAGAATAAAGTTCATCAGCCTTAAATTTATCTGTCCTATCTAATCCCCCTTCAAGACTGAGGACACCAAGATAAAAATGCTGTAACTAGAATAATTTTCAGGATTCATAAGAACATCCAGTTATCAGCCTTTACAACATCCAGTTCCAGAACTGGCCCTCACTCCCCACTTAGAGAAACACCTAAAAATCTCCAGACACTGTCCTGAACTGGTAGTCACCTGAGTCCCAGAGAAAACAGAGCCTCACATGGTGGAAACTACCCCAAACAGAGACAGTCATTGCATGGGGACAGAAGCCCCCAAGCCATGGGGATTTCTCTGGAGCTATGAAACCAGGCAGAACTGAGATAATGCTGGACACCAGTCAGAACTGCTACCTGAGTGTGTCCCCTTCAGTTGCTTAAACTGGGGTCCTTCCCTTACCTCTTCTTCCCCTCTTTCTCTCTCTCTTTCTTCCTTTTTATTTCTGCTCACCACCCCCAAACTGAGTTTGAACCTAGAACCTTCACAACTAACTATTCCTCCAGATCTTTCTTTTATTTTTTATTTTAAGACAAGGTCTCACTAAGTTACCCAGGCTGGGCTCAGACTCTTCCTGATCCTTCTGCCTCAGCCTCCCAGGGTGCGGGGATTACAGGCATGTGCCACCATGCCTGGCTTCTGACTTTCCAATGAAATCATTTGCCTGTAAACTCATACTGTCACATTAGCTTTAAGTTCCATTGCCACTAAAGCATAGAGCCACACGCGCTGGTGACATTATTATTGTAAGGTTCAGATCAGACCTGACTCTCCCAGCCTCCAAGCTGCCCACCAGCAGAAGCACTACTGTCTGCAGGGAACTCAGCTCAGCACCCAAGGCTGGCATGAGCAAGCACAGCATGTTGTGGAGGAGATAAGACAGGACAAGGGATATGGCGGGTTCTGGGCCATCTGCGGCCATCTAGAGACATGTGAGAATTTACACCAGACACTTCAAGGACTCTGCCCACTGAAGCGCAAGACTTCCAGAGAATTTGATCACAGATGTTTATTGGGATCTTCCCGCCTAATATCCCCTGCGTCTCTCCATCTCTATAAAAGGGTCACACTTCTCTTTGTTCAGGGCAGGCAGTCTTATTGAGCTCTCTGCCTGCCTGCACCCAGGCACAGTAAGTTTCATGCCACGTTACCTTTACACTGCGCTGGTGTTCCCTGCTGCCCTCCCCCATATGTTCATGTGTTGTAATTATCACCGTCCCTTTCCTGCTCAGCTTCTCTGCTTGATGAATCAAAGCTGAGTGAAGAAATGAGCGAGTCTCTTCCTGTCCACTTCTCTCGGCCAGGTCCTGATCTATACCTGAAATGACTTCTTTAAACACCTCTCCTGCCTGCCTAGATTTGCCCACCACTACCACCTTTACCAATTTGTCTCCTCCTCCTGGATTATGGTCCTTTCCAGCCTCACCGTCACTCTAGTAAGCTGCCAGCCCTGGCCTTCCTGCCTGCCCTCTCCTGTCCCTGACTCAGGCTTGATGCTTCTCTCATTAGACATGATGCACACAGATCCTGAGTTTCACTATGGCTACTGTAATAAAGTATCACCTTGGCAGAAGACCCAGGCTCTCAGGAAGATTGCATGCATCTGTGTTGGAAGCTCAGAAAGGTGCCATTTGGAGGAATCTCCCTTGACTGTATGTAAAACATCTCGAAGTGCCAGGTGAGAGGAGGGGTTTTTTCACAAGGGATCACATACACAAACGTTCCACTACTCAAAGAAGCTTTGCAAGAACAGCCCCGAGATTCTGTTCAGCCCCAGGGCAACCTTGTCCTACTGGCTCTGAAGATTTTGGGTCCTCTTTGAGAACTGGTGCCCTCATTTGCAAAATGATAATGACAGTCATGAGCCTCAAATGGAGCCACCCATGCTGCAGTTCCATGTTGACAAACAAGTTAAGTTATTGTCCAAGAAATCTGAAGAGGCAGAGAACAGGCAAATTTCCCCAACAGGCCAGTTTCAACAGGCACGAAAGTGAAGCTGTCTTAACCCTTACACAAAGGATGTAACCTGATGTTAACCAATCAGTTATTTTTCTATCATTCTGTCTCTCTGCATCCCCTTGCTACAGGATGGCAAGTGTCTTCCAGAGGATCCTTGTGTTGAAGGCCTGGTTTCCATTAGGGTGGTGCTACTGGGAGGTACTGTGGTCCCTTGAGGAGATGAGGCCTTATGGAAGGTGCTTGATGACTGGGGACTTGCTTTTCAAGAGAATTGTGAGAACATGGTCTCTTCTTTCTTGTGCTTCTTAGGTGATGAGGGGGGAGGTTTGCATATCAGGTGCTCCCGCCAGAATGTACTGCCCTTGCCCAGAGGCCTAAAGCATGGGGTGAACTTGATCTTGGATTGGAACCTTGAGAATCATGAGCCAAAATAATTTTTTCTCTTTATAAGTATATCGGCTCAGGTGTTTTGTTATAGTCACGTAAAGCTGACTATTACACCACCTTACAAGGAAAGTAGCTTTGAAATGACTTATCTGATTCTTGTCATTTGTTTCTGCTTTCTCCAGTCTTGCCCTATAAAACCAAGCACCTCTTTTCTGCTCATCAACACGCTCATTCACTTTTATGAACTGATGTGTTGCATGATTGAAAATCTTTAAGATCTTTAAACTGAATTGCTGTGATTTTGTCCTTTGGTGCCTATGTGCACATGGCTCACCCCACTAAGGTCTTTGCTTAAATGTTACCTCCTCAGAGAAGCTTCCCTGGTGGCCCTATCTGAAACTGCTTATTCCCTCCACTATCTCTAACATGCTCCACCCTCTTATCCTGCTTTGATTTTTTTAGCACTTAACACTTTCCTGAAATGTCTCTAGTATCTAATTCCTCCATTATAGTGTGGACTTCCTGAGGCCAAAGACTTGTCTGCATCCTGTGTAGTGGCATGCCCTTGGCCTGGGAGAGAGAGGATCTTGGTTACTGTCATGGATTGAATGTTGTGTCCCCTCAAATTCACTTATTGAGGCCCTAACCTTTGTGTGATGGCATTAGGAGGTGAGAACTTGGAAGGTAGTCAGGTTAGGAGGCGGCCATGAAGGGGGAGCCAGCATGATGGGATTATAAGGAAAGAATCCCACTTTACACTAAGGTGCCTTAATAAGAGGAAGACACACCATAGCACTCTCTCTGCCTTGGGAAGATGACAGAGATCAGAAGAGAGTCTTTACAAGAACTGAACCCGTGGCACGTCAATCTTGGACTTCCTGGCCTCCAGAATTATGAGAAATTGATTGAGTGGCTGTTGTTCAAGCCACTCAATCTCTGGTTTTTTGTTCTAGCAGCCTGAACCAACCAAGATGGTGTCTTAGTCACTTTTTCGTTGCTAAGACACAGTACCTGACACCAGCAACCGAGAGGAGAGGTTTATTTTGGCTTACAATTATAGACCATGGTCAGCTGGCTCCAAGGAAGAAAATAGCATGGCACAGCAACAGAGAGGAGGGAAGTCTCCTCACATCATGGTGGTCAGGAAGCAGAGAGAAAGGAGGAAACAGGAAGGTGATTCTTTCTATATCAGGTACCCAGTGACCCATCTGTTCTGTCCAGACCCCCAACAGCAAGTCATAGCGCCCCCTTGAGTCAATCACCTTCCAGAAGCCCCACCTTGATCACATGGGGCTTTGGGAGGACATTCTTGACTTAACCCATAGCAGATGGTTCTTGATCACTGAGTGACTGGAATTCCTCATTTCAGTGCTAGATCTCTGAGATACAAAGGAATAACTGTATGTGAGGTCTCCTGCAGCTTCAAGTGTAATTCCCACAAATGGAGGGAAGAGGAAGGTCACATCTCACAACCCTGAAAGATCAGAACATTGTCTTTTGCTTCCCTAAGTCTATTAAACAGATTATCATCGATCTAGGAAATCCAGCTCCATTCCTGGTGTTGTCTTTGATTACTCTGAAATTCACATAAGAGACAGGCTGGAATGATGTCAAGTCAGGATCCATAATTATCAGCCTTGGGCCGAGGATACAGCTCAGCGGCACAAGCACCTGTCTGATAAGGGCAAGGTCCTGAGTTCAATTCTTGGTACAAAAAGAAAACATAATTATAAGCCTGTACCAAATAACAGTCAGATGGAAATGCTGTTTTTCTTCATGGCTGCTGTTTATCAGGGCAGCTGTGGCTGCTAAGTACCTGTGGGATGCTGTATCAGTCAGCCTTCTGACAGCTGGCTGAGGCAGCCACTGCTGTAGCCCCATCTTACAGAAGGGGAAGGCTGAGACTGGTGGCAGGAAGCCAGGGTGCACATACTGACCTATCAGGTACAAAGAGCTGTTCTTGTTCTCCATGGCATTTCAGCAAGGCCTTATTGGGGTGCTTAAGGGAGGTCTAAGGTGGGACATTATCATGACCCAGCCAGCCAGAGAAGAGCACAGAGCCAGAGGGCACTGTACCCACTCTCTTTTTTGAGGAATCTTAATGAGATTAGAGCAGTGGTTCATACACACAAGCAAGTGAGCACCAGAAGCTTCTGCAATCTTTCTTCCCAGAAATCACAGGGCCTCACACATGCTAGGCAAGAATCCTATCACTGACCTACACTCCCAGTCCAGGTGCATACTTTTTCTTAGTTTGTTTTTGTTTTGTGGTAGTGGGCTTTGAACCCAGGGCTTTTGCTCTGGGCCAAATTCCCAGTCCTATTTTTATTTTTTGTTTATTTATTTATTTATTTTTTATTTTAGAAACATAAAAGTACAAAAACATATTGACAAACAGACACCCATTATCATAGAAAATAGTACAATCACAACTAATCTATAGACAAGGTGATATGGTCTCAACAGTAGTTGTTGCTTTATCCATTGATATCTTCGAATTGTAGATGTATGGACCCATATACAGACATGCAAAT
>PVLD010009919.1:0-73809 GCA_004027595.1 Dinomys branickii | reverse complement strand
TCCAATGGTTACTTCTCTTTGGGAGAATGTCCCTTAAGCTGTCTGCTGAGATTTCCGCTTCTACTCCCTACCCCAAGACCTGGCCGGGGAGAATAAACAGCTCGCCACCCCAGGATTCTTGCAGATAGGCCACTCAGGTGTTCCTCCCTGGGTGGAGCTCCTTCCCCCCTCACAAAACCCGTTGGGGCGCCTAAGTAGGGCTTCCCACCCGGGAGATCCCGCAGTCCTTAAAGCTGCTTTGATGTCTCTCGCTGGGCTGAGCTTCTTCCCGATTCAGGAAAAACCGGTTAGAGCGTGCACTTAACTCACCCTGTGATTGTGCAGACAGGAGTGCCGTTCAGATGTTTTTCCCTGGATGGAGATTTTCCCCAACTCAGAAATCCCGCCAGCCGGTCGCTGTTGCTCCAGTTCATGCAGCGCTGGCTGCGGGGGTGGGGTTCTGAGCAGGATCCCGGAGCGCTGCCTGGTTTGGGGCAGTTTGTCCCAGTAGCGCGTTCTCTGTCAGGTTCAGGAGCTGAAGCCGTTCTTCCCTCCGCACTCGCTCTCTCAGCTGGTCGTCTTCTTCCCGGAAGTCCTCGTTTCTGTCTTCATATTGCTATATTTCATTGTTTGGGTGGTAATCCTCTGGGAGGTTCTCTCTCTGCTGCCTACCCGGTCGCCATCTTCCCGGAAGTCCTCTCAACACAGAATTTTTAAAAATGTTTATTAGTGCATGATTGCAGTACACAATTACATTCGTACTAGGGAGTTGGGATATGCACATAACACATCGTAATTCTTTTTTTTATTACCTTCCCCTTTCTGTCCTCTCGTGCATCTGTTTGTTGGTCCCCTTCTTTACGCAAAAGATCTACCTCCCTGTTTTCTGTTATCTGTCTTTTATTTCACTCTTTAATTTATTTATCATTTTTCATATCAGAGAAACTTTGCCGTGTTTGAGCTTGTATGTCTGACTTATTGCACTTAAACATTGTGATCTCAAGGTCCATCTATTTTCCTACCAATGACTAAACTTTATCCTTCTCTATGGTGGAGTAGTAATTCATGGTATATAAACACATTTTCTTTATTCATTCATCTGTTGATGGTCATATAGGCTGCTTCCAAGGTTTAGCTATTATAAGTTGTGCTGCTAGAAGCATAGATATGCATGCATCACTGCAATACGATGTCTTTTGTGTGTGTGTGGGGGGGACCAAGTCTTACAATGTATTCTAAGCTGTTTTTGAACTTATGGTGATCCTTCTTAGCCTCAGCCTCCTAAGTGCTGGAGTTATACGGGAGTGCCGCCACTCTCAACCTGTAATATGGTATCTTTAAGTCTTTTGGGAAGGAATATAGAAGTGGAATAGCTGGGCCAAGTGGAATTTCTAGTTCCACAGTAGGTGCACCAGTCTACATTCCCACTAACAGTGTAGAAGTTCTGCAGCCTTGCCAGCATTTGCTGTTATTTGAATTCTTGATGACAGCTACTCTTCCTAGAGTGAAATGGAATCTCAGTGTTGTTTTAATTTCCTCAGTGGCCAGAGATGTTGATCATTTTTTCATGTGTTTATTGCCCCTTTGTATGTCTTCTGAGACATGTCTATTCATTTCAGTAACTTGTTTTGGTGGAATCTTTTATCTTGGGGATCTGATTTTTTTGAGAGTTAGGTGTTAGTCCTCTGTCTGAGTGAGGTATAGCTGGAAAAATCTCTCCCATTCTGTAAGTTCTCTCTTCACTGTGCAGATTTGTTTCCTTTGGTAGGCAGAGCATTCTAATTTGCCATAATCTTATTTGTGTGTGTGTTTTTTTTTTCTTTTTGGTACTGGGAATCAAACTCTTGACCTCAGTTTTGCCAGGCAAGCACTTATGCTGCTGAGCTATATCCCTAGCCCCATTTGTTGATTCTTGGTATGATTCTTGGTATGATTTCTTGCGCAATTTTGGTCCTGTTCAGAAGATCCTTGTCTATACTTAACATTTAAAAGAGTTTTACCCATTTTATCTTCCAGCAGATTCAGTGATTTTGTTTTAGTATTTAGAATTTTGATCCATTTTGATTTTTAGTTTAATACATGGTAGGAGATACGCATCTCAGTTCAATCTTTTGCATGTATATATTCTGTTCCCAGTACATTTTCAAAAGAGGCTCTCTTTCCTCCAGGCTATGTTTTTAGCCTCTTATCAAAGATCAGGTAGCTGAATGTACCTGGGATTGCTTTTGAATCCTTTGTTCTGTTCCACTGATCCACATGTCTGTAGTATTTCTGCCAATACCGTACTGTTTTATCACTGTAGTTTTGCAGTAAAACTTGAAGTCCCAGAGAGTGGTAGCTCTTGCTTTGTTCTTGTTGCCCAGAATTGCTTTTGATATTTTTGGTCTCTGGCTCCACATGAATTTTAGGATTGTTTTCTCTAGTTTTCAGAGGAATGATATTTATATTTTGATTAGGATTGTTTTAAATCTGTGTATCAGTTTTGGAACTATGGGCATTTTTACTAGATTGGTTCTGCCTATCCAAGAACAGGATATCTTTCCATTTTCTGATGTCTTCTTTAATCTCCTTTCTCAGAGTAATGTAGGCTTTTGTTGTGGAGGTCTTTTACTTCCTTGTTTAGGTTAATTCTTAAGTATTTAATTTTTGATGCTATTAGGAAAGGTATTATTTCTCTAATTTTTTCTCAGTGAGTTTATTATTGATGTACAGTAACACTATTGATTTTATGTGTTTAGTTTTGTATCCTGATACATTACTGAACTTGGTTATTATTCTGGGAGTCTTTTGGTGAAATTGTTTGAGTCTTCTATGTAGAGGATAATGTCAACTACAAATAAAAATAATTTGACTTCTCTTCCTATACATATCCCTTTCATTTCTTTCTCTTGCCTGATTGCTCTGGCCAATTATTCAACCACTCTGCTGAGTAGGAGTGTTGCTAGTGGACATCCTTGAATTTTTTCCCTGATTTCAAAGAGAACACTTTCAGTCTTCATTCATTTAATGTGATGTTAACAGTAAGGTTTGTCACAAATAGCTGTTATCAGATTGAGCTACAGTCCTTCTATACCTATTGCCTTTAGGATTTTTATCCTAAATAGATGTTGGATTTTGTCAAAGGTTTGTTCTGCATTATTGAGATGCACAGGGCTGGGAATATAGCTCAGTGGCATAAGCACCTACCTGGCAAGTGCAAGGTCCTGAGTTCAATTCCCGGGACAAAAAATAACTTAATAAAGAGATGCTCATGTGATTTCATACTTGCTTCTGTTTATATAGTGTATTAACATTTATTGATTTGAGTATGTTGAGCCATCCTTGCATCCCTAAGATGAAGCATATTTAGTCATGATGTATGATCTTTTTGATGATTTGTTACATTCCATTTGCCAGTATCTTGTTGAGGATTTTCTTGTCTATTCAACATAGAATTTTGGACACAGTAAATTTTCAGTGAATGTTAGTTTAACCTGATCCTACTTCTGCTACTTAAAACTAACATGAATGAGCAAATACTGTCTACCCTTTAGTAGCTGTGTACCTCTGACTATGTATGCTAGTGATAGATTATTGAGATTTTTGACATATTAAAGTTGGAATACAGTTATAGAGCAAGAAATTCAACAAAATATAATTGCAGAAAGATAAAATAAGTCTCTGTCATCAAAGTGATCAGGAAAATAGTATAAGAGAGAAAGTAGAAATAAGACTTCTTGCTTAAAAATTCAAGACACTGTGTACTCCTTTACAATGCTTTTCATTTTGTTTTATTTTTACTCCTAGATCCTTCAAACTTTCTGGCATTCTTTATTCAATTTAGAAAGCAGGTCAGCTGGGTGTGGGGGTGGACATCATAATCCCAGCACTCAGGAGGCTGAGGCACAAGGATCAGTGTGAGTTTGAAGTCAGCCTGGGTTACATAGGTGAGTTCAAGGCCACCCTGAACTACATAGTGAGACTCTATCTCAAAAACAAACAAACAAACAAACGGCAACAACAAAAACAGGTCAATACTGGTATCTTACAGAAAACTCTGTCTTCTGGGCTGTTTTACAACAATAGGATGATCTGAAACCTCGTTGTTGGCTCTAGTTTCACTCTGTAGGAAGTGAAAGGAAAACTTTGGCTGTCATGTTAATTAAATATCTGAATTATAGCTGTTTCTAAAAGGTTTCACAAATTAAAACACTTATTGTGATCTTGTTCTCTATTTCCTCTGAGGAAAATTTTGTAGCGAGGAAACCCTTTTTTTCTTGAGTTTATAGTACTGAATTATTATGGTCAAAGGTAGAATCATAGAAATTCCTTATGGGGATGCAGATTTTTCTATTTTTCTCTCTTTACCATGAACTATCATGTTTTTCAGAAATGGTGCACACATTGCCTAAAACAAGCATCCCTAGTGACTCAGTCTTCAGTAGTTCATCTTTGGGTCACAATGACAGGACACCAGCCCACTTCCAATTTGTCACTAAATACACAGAGACCTTTCATCCCACGTCTACAAGTAGTCTAGGAATTTCAAAGTCACCTCAATCCTTTTCCATAGGACACTGAAAGAATGGACTTGCTGGAGAGTGGGATATGTAACTGAATCATCATATTAAAATGATTATTAGACTAATTTTCCTATTCTACTGTGATGGTCAGATCCCATTTGAGTTAATTTTGCATTATGTTGCTTCAACATGAATCTATTTAAAGTATTTTTTCAATTACTGCATGAAATTAAATTTGCAATTAGAAATATCTGATTGACAAGAACTTCCTGTCTTACTATACCAGCTATTCTAAGAGACTCACCTCAACTATGTAAAGGAGTCCTTGGACTTCCACAGTTTTTTATTTTTATTTTTTGTCTTTTTGAGACAAGGTCTCACTCTGCAGTTCATGCTGGCCTTGAGCTCACTTTGTAGCCCAGGCTGGCCTCGAACTCACAACGATCTGCCTGCTTCAGCGTCCTAAGTGCTGGGATTACAAGTGTGCGCCACCATGCCTGGCTCATACTCCTTTTAAAAAAGACATATCAACAGTCAGTTTTTTGCTACAGCTGTGAGAGAGAGAAGAATGTATTCCTAGGTCTGCCTCATTTCTTCTCTACTCCTAAGATAGTTTAGGAGGTCAGACATTTTCTCCAAATCAATGTACTTCTTTTTGCTGCCAGAGGATTGGCTCCAATAAATATTACTACAAATGATTCTATCTCTGATATACCTCATCAAAAAAGAATTTCAAATACTTTAGGAGTAACCTTGGCTTTCAGTGGCTAGGATGGGAACTAACAACAGATTTCAGAATTATTTTGAGCAAATGTCACCCAAGTTCTGAAAAGTAGGTGATAAATCATTAGAACATAACTGGTGTGGAAATTGGGACTTCCTATCTTTTAAGCAGATTTAAGATCTGAGTGGTATTTTTTTTTTTTCAGTATAATTTGATATATGGGCGTGGTAAAGAAAAAGACTACTGATTTAAAAATGTTAAAAGCATGCTACATAAAAACCCTCAAAATTCAAAATATTAATGGAAACAAAAGACTGTCAGGCATGTTCAGGAAGACATTCTGATACTGGTAGCCAAAAGTAGTTATCTTATTGGAGAAATACACATTATAGTTGATATATACATACACAAAATGCGATGAGTCAAGGTTAATCAAATCCATTGTACTTTTTAACTTTGAAAGCACTGAGAGATCCAGTAGTGAGTCATAATTGTTATTTCCAAACTAGATCAATTTTGAAGGAAACCTATTCCTGAGACTAGCTGATAAATGTCATTTGTAATGGGAAACATTTGCTTTCTGGCTAGTTTAGTGCATTTAGGTAGACAGTAATGAGTTGCAGCTGAAGGGTGGAGATCTTTTAAAAAGAAGTATATTTTTTCTTTGCCAAATATAATGAAAAAAGTATGAGTTCCAATTACTCTACTATTGATAGTCATTCAAGAAAGATTCTTACAATGTGGCTGTTTCACAGGAGAAAGAAAGCCACTGGAAAATAGGAAAGATTTATTAGAGCTCAATAAGCAGCATAGAGCCATCAGAAGATTTAACTATAAAAACAAAGACACAAATTAAAACAAAGAATAATCTGGGCATGGTGGCGCACACCTGTAATCCCAGCACTGAGGAGGCTGAGGCAGAAGGATCATTGAAAGTTCGAGACCTACTTGGTCTACAAAGTGGGCTGAAGGCCAGCCTGAACTGCATAGCAAGACCCTGTCTGAAAAAGACAAATACATAAATGAAACAAAGAAGAATTATGAATTAGAGAATAAGAAAATGTTTCATAAGCCACCTATTAGGATGGACTAGATAATGTTCTGTTATCGATAAATCCCAAATGCCAGGGCCTAAGATAACACAGATTTACTCTTTCACTGTGTTACATGTCCGGCATAGCTGTACAGGAAGCTGTCTCATGCTTGTTAGTGGTAGTTTCCTAATCAACACGGGAGGTGGGAAGAAGAACACTACCTTACCCAGCATGGGTGTGAAATGCCTTCCCCTAGAATAGCCACACAGTACTCGCAGTTGTATTTCGTTGGCCAAAGCAGGTCACGTAGCCATGGTTAACTTTATTTAAAAAAAAATATTAGTGTGTATTTTTTTCACAGACTAGTGGTTTTCATGTTGGTGTCTTTGTACTTCACATAATATACTTTCATCACTTCATCCTCTGTCCAGCGCTATTTTCCTCTTATCTCCCCCCACCATTTCCCTCTTTTCTAATTAGTCTTCTCTCTACTCAGCCATGATCACCTTTAATAGTTTAGAGTCCAATTCTACCATATTCCTGGAGAGAGAGGCACATTAGAATATCTGTGAATAAGCATCGTATCTATGACATCCTATCACATTTGTCCAAAACAAAAATAAATGACTGACCATGAGTACCAAGATGGTCCACAAGAACAATTAAAAACAACAACCGAAAAGCCTTTGTAAACTGCAAAAGATAACTTTAAACCTTACCACAAATAAATACATTAACAGTAGAGTATAAAGAAAGAATTGCTTAGGTTGAACAGTAAGACACAAGTAATCCTGGAAAACAGTACAGACATAAATTTCAGGTGCAACTTTACCAGTATGACACTGTATTTTCTGAATTTGTACTGAAAAAGTGAAAAACATTCTTAATCAGCTTTAGTAGAAAGCATGGGTTTTGTGACTAGACTTCAATCTCTTGATTTTGTAAGCCAGGGAAAACTCTCTATGCCTATGGGACTCAGAAATAAAACCCTGTGTAGCATCACAGCATAGGAAAACAGAATCTAGTAGAACTGAGCTCTGCAACTGGAACTGGGACTGGAGGATGAAGGACCCCATTACCGTCCTGAGACACTGGAATATCCTAAATTACAGTTTCAAACAACACTTCTCATAACAAAACGATGGGAATGAACGGTGGTCGCTATACTATGTATTGTTATCTCAGTGAGGTTGCTCAGATGACCAGACACACCTGTAACATTCTTACCGTTTTTGCTTTGCTTTGTTTTTGTCTATGTTGTTGTTGTATTGCTATTGTTATTTTTTATTACCGTTCTCTTTAAAATAAAATAAAGAGTGGAATATTGTACTTGATAGTAAAAAAAAAAAACCACTTCTCAGTGGACAAAATGATTGTTGAACAAGGGGAGTTTGGGTTTTGAATAGCCAAGAGTTAAGAGATATGATAATAGGGATTCTCGGTTCCCTTCTGTGCTAATCTATTTAATGTCAAAGAAGGAGTGCAACATTTATTCTCTAAATTAATTATTGTAATTCAAGTGATGTTATTAGCTTCTGTCTGTGATGGTCCTGTGGAGACAGCTCTGTGCGGTGTCTCAAATAGTTTCACAAAATAAAACCTGTCCTTACGACACACGACCAACTCTAGTATAATCTGCTGGAGTCTATGCTATCTAGTAAGAAGGCCAATTTCAGCCTACAAAATTGTTTTGTGACCTATCATGGACTCACTACCTAGTCTGAAAACCAATGGCCTGAGAGATGTTTGTAGTGGGTGTAGTAGAGAGGTCTAGCTGGTTGAGTTTTTCTGCAGGTGGTGTGTTTAGGACATTGCTTAAGTACTGATCGTGTCTGCAGGTGACATGCGCCTGAAAGATGTAGCCAACGTGGCCTTGCTACGCTGCCACAGTGAGCCCAAGAAAACAAGCTGAAGTTTAAAGGGGTTACACGAATAAACCTACCCTTGTGTCTAACGTACATTAACTATGGAGGCTAATCAGAGGAAATATTGAAACTTTTATTTTTGTTGGAGTGAGAGATGGCTTAAAGGTAGAATATATGGAAAGTATTTCAGGACTTCACTATAGGCACAGTGTGAGTCATCAGTGTCAAATTTTGCCAAAATAGTCAGGTAAAACTGAGTTGAAAAACAGTCAGACAAAGCTTCTCTGGGGTTTTATGTTCAGGTCCTGGGACCATATTTTAATGGGAGGAGCCTGGACAATGAGAACAAATTCAGCAAGGGTGGTGGGGAAGAGTCACATCACATGAGGAATAGTTGAAGGATCTAAAGAAGCAGAACTTGAAAATATAAGTCTAAAGAAATAGTAGTTTTCAAGTATCAGTATAACACTTTGGTCCATTACAAAATCTATGAAAAAAATATTATATTTCTTTACTCTCAGAGCACCAAACCATTCATTAATTCAACAAACCTGTGCTGAGGACGCCCATGTATCTTTGAGGCGAGAAGTTCTGGAGTACAGAGCAATGACAACTTTCCTCGCCCTGAGGAATGTAGTTTAGCAAGAGAGTATAGTTTGGTAAGAGAGGAAGTCTAGCCTCCTGAAATTTGTATGATTTGTGCACCACTGTGTCCTTGATGTATGCCTTGTTCAGATCTCCTTTGCTATGACAAAAAAATACCCGAGATAAGTCAGATTAAAGGAGAAAAGTTTTCTTTTGGCTCACGGTGTCAGACATTTCAGTCTATGGTCATTTGGCTTGGTTGCTTTTAGGCCTGTGGTGAAACAGCATGTTATGGTAGAACATGGTTCTCCTCATGGTAGGCAGGAAGCAAAGAGAGTGCTGGCTTTCATATTCTCCCCAAGCACATTAACCTGTGGCTCATAACCAGTCACCTCCCAAAGGCCTCTCTCTGAACACTGCTGCCTCGGGGACCCAGCCTTCAACATGAGATTTTGGGGGGCATTTAAGACCCAAACCACGGATGTGTCACCTTTCACGTGGGACTATTGTGCTCTCCTGACTTGTGGTTTGTCTGCTGTGTGTGAGTGAGTCACCGAGTGGTGAAAGTCTCTCGAACACCACTAGCTGTATTTAGAATAAAATCTAAAATCCAAATGGAACCCAAGTCTCATTTTCAAAATCTTTCCATACTTTCATCAGTGTCTCCTTCCATTTTTCCCAATATCTAAAATACCTTCTCATTCTAAATTAAATTTGGTTCTCTACCTGCCATCACTCCCTGTGCCCCAAGGCCATGTTGGGTGAGCCCTTTCTCTGGCTCCCATGGCCCCCAGGGGCACAGGAACTGTCTCATCCCTTATCCTGAGCTTCAGCGATGCAGGTGGCAGAGTCAGTCCACAGTGAGTGTTAACTGTATCAATGAATGAATGATGCAGGATGGCTCTGGTAGTCCTGGTGGCACCGGCAGATAGCAGTCTTTAAAGACTAAAATGTCATTTGGCTTCGAACTTTGGATAATGAGTCTAAATAGGAAAAGTGAGCCAGACCCTTGGAATTCCATTTCTTCTAAGCTCAAGACCACTGTTGGCTACTAGGCAAGAAAGATTATGAACAATCCAGTAATGACAGAAGGGGTCCCCATGCTTGCATCACAGAGACAGAAGAGGAGGTGGTGACTGTTGACAGTCACCCTCAGAGGTTATCTCCACTTGTTGTGCTGTAAGTTGTCCCTGCATGGCAGGGGATACTCAGCATTTGTCTCCTGCATGAAGGCTGGCGCGGTGCGGCCCGTGTGCCGGGGCAATAGAACAATCTCACATGAAGGGCAGCACGTTGTCAGTGGGCTGTGCCAGCCCCGGGAAACAGTGCTGCCTTTGAGAGACACAAAGAGCCACTGTCCTTGTCTCTTTCTCTTCTCCCAAAACCGTTAGCATCTAAAACTTGCTGTGGAGATCAGACAGGTCCCCGGAAGACTGAGCAGAGGGCTCTAGTCACTTTACCTGAAGAACTGCAGCCACCACCAGCCCATGGGGCACAGCCCACAGGATTAGGGCAGTCAAGTCTCCTTTTCACCTGGAGTATAATCTGAAAGAAAAGTAAGCTCCATGGAAGACAGAATGTCCTGCTTTTTTTTCTTTTCTTCAGCATCTGTCCATTCCAGACTGTCCCATCCTCATCAACAAAGTGAATCGGGTCCTGTACACCAGGATGTGTGCTTGTTAGTGTCCATTCACATACTAGTGTTTTTGGATGTTTCCATAGATCCACTTAATATAAAAGCCCTAGGAATTATTTATGCAGAGATCAGTGACCGTTCATAATGAGAGTTCCACGCCATGGAGGAAGCTGGAATGGCCAACCACTAAGATCTCTTCCTGCTTCTGTAATCAGGAGCCCGAGGAAGCATGTGATTCATTCGAGCCTGTGGTTACCTGGTGACCACATTCTTACCTCAGTGGCTGAAATGTGCACAGATTCTAGTGTAGATTCTAGTGTAGAATCTGGTTATTAGGCGAAAAGACTGAAGGGTCAGGGCTACCGTTAGGAACACTGACTTAACAAACCTAAACTAGGCACTTCTCATACATCAGGAGTGGCCAGAATCACAAAGATGAAACTCAGACTGCTTTTGGGTCAGCAGTGAAAACATCTGTGTGTGCAGGCCGTTACTCTGCGGTGGGACCAGCACCACAGTTGTCACGTGTTCTGCAGGTAGCTCAGAGAAGGAGGGCGTAGCATGAAAGACTCATTGAAGAGGGCACCAAGCTCGTGTCTGAGAATGAACTACAAGTGAAGGAAGTTGGGAGGAGGGCATGGGAAGATATTCCAGGTGCTGAATAGCTGAACAGTAGCAGCAAGCAATAGAGTGTGATAGTGGCAGATTCCGCGACATGCAGCAGCTCCTTGGCATGGATGCCTTGGAGGACCCATGTGAAAACAGGAGAGGAAAAAGGCTGGAGAACCACCTGCCTAGGCTATGAAGAGACCTCTTGCTATAGGGAACAAGGACTGTTTCCTGGACGTGACCTGGGGATCTCAGGAATGATGACAGACCAGGGCACTGGGAGACCAGCCTCACTGAGAGTTTCCTTATCCCAACTGAGGCAGGAGAGGGGCTGACATGCCCCTGGGGGCCAGAGCAATGGACATCCGGATGACAGGTGATTCCCTGACCCTTCATTCCCAGCTACGCCCGGGACCATCAGCCCAGCACCTCGCATCCTTGAGTTCTGCATCTGTGATTCAGCCAACTGTGAATTGAAATTATTTTTTTTTAATTCTTAAAATGCACAGATTTGTTTCTTGTCATTATTCTTCATGAAATACAGTATGGCAACTCTTTAAGTAACATTTACATTTTATTAGGTATGATAAGTAACCTAGTGGTGACTGGAAGTATGTGGGATGATGTATGTAGGTTATATCAAATACTATACCATTTTATGTAAGGATTTACGGAAATCTTTTCATATTAGGATTTTGGTACCACAGGGAGTTCTGGAATCAATTTCTTGTGGACACCAAGTGCTGATTTACTATATAAGACCCTGGAGTTATACCTGGAGATATAGGTCAGACCAGTTCAAGTAGGTCTGAAGTTAACTCAGAGGTAACCCGGAGGGTTATGGTTCAGAGAATATTTGACTTAAAAAAATTATATATATATGAATTTATATAAGCATGAATACATATTTTTTACATCAGAATTTGTGTATTGAATTTTTTTTTGTGTGTGTCTTTTTGAGGCAGGGTCTCACTATGCAGTTCAGGCTGGCCTTGAGCTCACTTTGTAGCCCAGGCTGGTCTCAAACTCACAACGATCCTCCTGCCTCAGCCTCCCAAGTGCTGGGATTACAGGCATGCACCCCCACGCCTGGCTGTGTATTGAAATTTATACCTGTTAAATGTATCATCTTATTTAGGCCGCATAAAACCTTGTATATGAAGTATTATTTTCTCTCTTAGTAATTAAATATGAAAACTACATAAAGAATGAGGAAATAACAAAGAACTGCTCTCATTTAAGTATCTCATTTTGGCTGGGCAGATGGTCTACGCCTACAATCCCAACACTCTTGGAGGCTGAGTCAGGAAGACGGCAAGTATAAGCTAGCCTGGGCAACTGGGCAAGGCTCTGTCTGCAAATAAAATAAATCAATGCATGAAAAGAGCTGGGGATGTAGCTTAGTGTGAAGGGCCTGGCTTCAATTTCCAGTACTGCAAAACTAACAAACCGAAACAGAACAAAACTCATTTTACACGTGAGACAAGGAAGGTTTTGGAAAATCAAAGTGAGTTTTGGGGCTTACATGAGAAGCCAGGCTAAAAGGTTGAGGATAACAAACTTTCTTTTTTTTCAGTGCTGGGACCAGGTACCGTCCTGCTGTGCTACCTCCTCAGCCCAGACCGTGTTGTACTTTGTAGCTTTAACTTTCTTATGGCTTCCTGTTTCATGGGGCAGGCACACTTAGAAAGCAAATTTCTTAGAGAGGTTCTACCCCTGGGCTACACCCACTGACAAATATTGCTTGTTGCTTTTTTCAAAAAATGAGAAACCAGGTCTTGATCTGTTGCCCAGGCTGGCCCTAAAGCACTGGGCTCAAGCAATCCTCCTGCATCAGCTTCCCATGTGACTTGGGACTACAGCTGCTTGAAATTTTAACTGTAACCTAAGATGATAGGAACACAGGGGGCACAGAAGTCTTTGAGTCTAACAAGATTACCCTCTTCCTGACATTTCTTCTGCCCCAAGCTGCCATAAGAGGTACAGCAAATACAAATGGAGATGGAAACTTCTGGAAAGAGTGCTATTGCTGCCTGAAGCCTGGTGGGAACCCAAGGGCATTACCTAGGAAGGATGTCAACCAGACCCATCAGCTGTGACAGCTCATTGAGCAGGCTGTGTCCAGCGGCATCCTGGTTGGAGGCAGATGTTCTCACGCTGTTAGGAACTGTCTTTGGCCATAAGGAAGAAATCACTTTTTGTGTGTGATACTGGGAGATGAAGCCAAGTCCTTCACACTGACCTATACCTTAGTCCCGCTTCATTTTATTTTATTTTTTTATTTAATGTTTTTTGAGATTGTGTTTCACTAAGTTGCTCAGGCAGGGTTTGAACTGGCCATCCTCTTGCTTCAGCCTCCCAGAGTGCTGGGATTTCATGAACCACCACCACACACAGCTAAATATTGTTTCTAAAAGCACAGTAGGTGCCAGAAAGTCTCCCTGTGTGATCTGATTTAACTTTCACGAAATTGTGTAACAGAGCCGCTCTTCCCACTTCTCAGAAGAAGACACTGGAGGTCAAGAAGGCTCAGCTCCAGCCAAGGTCAGAAAAGAGAAATTTGAAGGGTTCTGATTCAAAACTAGGTCTTTCAGGACCCCGCCCCCCACCCCCCATTCCTCCTCCTGTCTGTACCTCCTGCCCTTCAGGGTTTTTTCATTTGTAAGAAGGGCCACAAGAAAGCCTAGCAAAGCCCTCCTTACCTGCAGCAGCAGAATAGAGGGAGCAGATGCAAGGATGTTTTGAAACAAACCAAAAAGTAAAACACACATATGAAGAGTTCTCGGGGTAAAAAGAAACAATGGCATTAAGTTCTGCCTCTCTGAGAAGCACCCGCTCAGGCCTCACGCCCACTGTCAGCACATAGAGCACTAGCATAGCACTGCTTTAATATCTCGTTTACTGATAGTTTATTCTAATAAAGGATTTTTTGTTACTTTGATGAAATAGATAGGGGAAGAAGAGAAGCATTTGGATTCTGATACTAATACAAGAGAGGCAGGGAGAGGAGAAAACATGCTGTATTTCACATGACTGTTTTTACCGGGGAGAGAAATCCTTGGTGAGCTAATCTTGAATGTTCCAAACGGTCCCTTTGTTGTCCAGCTGCTGCCTTTGAATCCGGTGTTTGTGTCACTCACAATTGCCACGGAAGTGTTTAATTTCATTTATTTATTATTCATATCCCTCCAACTTCCAACGATCAGTGCCAACCGTGGAAGTGAAGCTTTTTAAATTTTCACACACTAGATTCTTATCTCCACTCCTAGGTTTTACTGGTTTTGCTGATATGGCCTTTTAAAAGGCACGGAGCTAATACAACCACCAGTCAAGGCGGGAGGCTGCAGTGGTTGCCACTAAAATTCAAATATTTGGATTTGACGAAGAGATCTAATGCCAAGGACACACTGAGCCGCGACCGAAGAGCTCAAACAGAAGCGTCCCAATTTGATTCTCTCCGATTGGCGCGAAGATACTCTGCTGATTGAATCTCTTTCATCTGCTTTACTTCTTCCAAAGCCACATTATTCTGAAGCCATGCAAGGGCCTGGTAGCCTGAAGAGCAGTCTGCGGCTGGGACCGGAGATCCCTGAGGATTCTTTGTTTGGTCAGCAGAGGATTCGCTCGGTGGCCAGCTGAAGGCTTTTTCTTTGTGTCGTGATTGACAGACATGAATTAAATATCACCCCACTGGGCCCTCTGATTGGTGAATGATGACGCATTACAAGAATGTCTTGGGAAAATGGCATTTCATGACAGAGGGGGACAAGACCAGAAAGGCAGGGCTTTTTCAGCTCACTCTGAACTTGACAATAGAACAGAGACCTTGATTGTGGCTTTTGTTTCTGTGTTTTTGGCTGGCTCTCCCTTGTTCAGGTCTGGAAGAGGATCATCCTGCCTGGTTGGCCCAAGACAGTGGTGGCCAACCTATGGCACCTACGTGTTGCCGCCGGCTGTTTGTTATCCTTGAAAGCTCTAAAAGCATCATGTCACTGGCCTAAGACCAGAGAAAAGGGTGAGGCTTAAGGAAATAAAAATTGAGGGAAGAGAAAGAGGTCCTTTCTTTAAAGGACTGATATTCCTGCAGATGTACTTTCATACTTCTGTTCTAAATGGGCCTGGATTTGTCCCCGAGGCTTTCTCCCTGCTTCTCAATTTATCAGCGAGGCAATTAATATTCCTTAGAGCAGCACCGTGTGCCGCAACCACTTTGCTCTCAGCTGCCCCGCACAGCCCTGGGCAGAAACAGCTCTGCACACACACAGTGCACGGCCTTTGAACAGACAAAAAGCAGGGTAGGAAAATACAGAGGGAAGCGGGCAGCACAAAGGCATCCTAAACTCTGGGCAATGCAGCAGGAATGTGGCCAGGTGGAGGAAGGACAGGGAACAGAGACCAAATGACTCTGGGATGCACATCACCCAGTCTAAGCCAGGGAGGGGTTTGGTAAGTGGAAAGTAAGGTGACTCAACAGTCTTCACTGATGACCCTCTCAAACAGAAAGAGGAGCCGAGAGCACTGTGGTATACTTGTGATCCTAGCTACTAGAGAGGCTGAGGCAGGAGGATCACTTGAGCTTAGGAGTCTGAGGCCAGCCTGGGTAACATAGTGAGGTCCTATGAGGGCATTTCTTAAGGAGAGAGAGAGAGGAAGGAGGGAGGGAAGCAGGAGAGGGAGGAGGGAGGGAGGGAAGGAGGGAAAGAGGAAAGGAAGGAAGGGGCAAAGCATAAAACAGAAAGGGAGGTCTGCAATGAAAGCTCTCACGGCGGTTGGTAGCCGCATTCTAAGTCTTAGGAATATTTTGTGAATGGCGTCTCTGATGCATCTAACATCTATCCCAGTGGAAGTGGACTTGGTTCTTGGGTTTGCCATGCAAGTTTATTATCACTAATACTGACAGAAGAGATCCTTAGGGACACATCTCTTGCCCAGCTTTTAATAAACATTGAAGTTTTGTCCCTGAGTTGGGCTCAAAGAGTCCTTCTATAAGAAGAAAGAAGTTTTTCCAGGTTGGCTGGACTTAGGGCAGGAAAATGGTAACCTTAACTCACACAGCATTTGCCTAGCCTGGACAGTTTTTACCCAGGCGGTAGAGACGGTGCCAGCATTAGGTCAGGGCATGAGGAATAGGCTCAGAACCCTCAACTCAGGCAGCTGGCTCAGGTGAACAGGTGAGAATTGGGTGAGGTTGCCTAGGAAACAGCAGGAACCACCAGCCATGGGCAAGCTGGGCACGGAAGGAGCAACAAATTAAGAAGCACCCTGCGGGCAATGGCTCAGGAATTGGGGGACAGCTTGGAAAACTCTTCAAAATCCTGGCAGAAATTTTAGGCGACTGGTAGAGCTCTTAGATCCAAAACCCTGCTTGAGCCAGTAAGTTCCTTCAGCCTTGAGCTATGATATTCCCTGCAGAAGCAAGCATGGGGCTGGAGGTACAGCTCAGTGGGCTAAGTGCTTGCCGCTGAGCACTAGGGCCCTGAGTTCGATCCCCGGTCCCGGGAAAAAAAAAAAAAAAAAAAAAGAAGCAAGCATGAACATCGACATGGCGGGGTGGCGAGGGGATGTGACCCCCGAGCTCCTGTGGACTCACAGAGAGTGATGGTGATGGGATACAGCAGACGCGTAGCAGTGCAAACTCTGGCACTAACTGCCTAGTCAGTGTGGTGACCTTTCAGCACACCTGCCACAGCCGGGTGTTTGTATCACTGAAAGCTCAGAAGTGTTTGCCATCACTGGCCTATATTCTCTGGCTGCTGGTGATGGTATCTTTCTTCCAGGATTAATGTGGAGAGTTTTCATGTTCATGCAAGTTGCAGTCTAGGTGAGGTCTTATTTAAAGAGTGCAGGATCTGAACGAACTGCTGGAGAGTACTAAATGGGTGCCCGGGAGTGCAGCAGACGCAGCAGTGCCAGCTCCAGAGAGCCTTCCTGCACTGGCAGGAAGCATGTGCAATAACAAATATGCTTTCTTAGTAGATCGACAGCTTGCTGAATTGTGACATAGCGCATCTCCCGCTCTCTTCACCATATTGTTTTTCTGTCCTAAAGCACATTGTGTTGCTAAGAAAGTTCATTAGCTATGTGTTTCTTCAGTTCCCTCATGAATTCACACGGGTGCGTCCTGATGTCTTGGATGTGATTTCTGTCTCCAAATGTCACTGGAGGAAATGGGTTTGTTCCTTTCTAAGAAAAGTGGGTTGGGCAGTGATTATCTTTGTTTGCTTGGGCTCGTTCCAGCCCTTTGAGTAGTGGTGTTCGGAGCCTGGGCTTTTGGGAGGTGTGATGGTTTAGGTACCCTTTGCATGTGTCTCTTGGTGGTCTGTGTGGTGAAAACTTGGTTCTTGGTATGGCGATGTTAGGAAGTGGTGGGAACTTTGGGAGCTTTGGCCCAGCAGAAAGTCTGTAGGTCACTGGAGGAGAGCGCACAGCAGGAGTTAAGGTAGTTTTGGGGGGTCCCTGAGCTAGTTCTCACGAGTGTTCTCTTTCCTTGGCTTCCTGTTTGGTGCTGCGATCTCACCCACCTGCATGTGCTCTTGCCGTGTTGTTCCATCTGCCATGAGAGCCCAGCCAGCCTTGGTATCATGGCCTCAAGCAATCCCAACACTATGGGAGGCTGAGGCAGGAGGATCATAAGTTTGAGCCCAGCCTGGCCAACTCGGCAACTTAGTGAGACCCTGTCTCAAAATAAAAAATAAGGACAACTTGTGATATAGCTGACTGAGAAGGTCCTGGGTTCAACCCCCAGTACTGAAAACAAAGAACTTGTCAGGCCTCAGGTGTTTCATTACAGTAATGAAAAATGGACTAATACAAGGTCATGAGGATGGAACCTTCAAAAGTATTGGTACCCTCACACAAGAGACCCAGAGAGCACTGTTCCTCCTGTGTCACGTGATGGTGCAGGAAGCAGTGCCACCTGTGAACGAGTCCTCGTTCACATCCTCATTTGGACACTGAGCCGGCCCACACCTTGACCTGGCACTTCCCAGGCTCTAGAACTATAGGAAATAAACTTCTCATGTTTCCGAGCACTCAGTCTGGGCTATTTTACCACACCAGTTCCAATAGACTATAACACTTAATTGCCTCTCTATTTTTATTTATTTATTTATTCATTTATTTATTTAGAGACAGGATCTTGCTATATAGCCCAGGCTGGCCTTGAACTCACAACAATCCTTCTTCCTGAGCCTCCCGAGTGCTGGGGTTACAGGTATGCTCCACCATACCTCATCAATTGCCTCTTTAATAACCCTATCTCCAAATATACACTCTGAGATATTGAGGATTAGAATTCCAACATGAAAATTTGGGGAGGGGGGACCCAACTGGTCCTATGTCATGTTGTTATGCCACAGGCTGGCCCCCCTGAAGACCCTCGAGATACCACTGCATTGGGGTCTATGAGACTGTGGTGGGCTAGGCATGTAAAAACAGAACATTTCTGGACCTATGATGAGCCAGTTTTCACTTCAGCAACCACTGGCCCGTTTGTTATCCTAGCCCCATCACTGTCCTATCAATAGCAATGCATATTAGTTGTATGAACAATGAAATCTTCTTACAAAAAAACACACTTGTTTGTAAAGAGGATTTTACAGTTGAGATGGCTCCTCTCAAGTGAGCTGTGGGCAGTCTCTGGTGGACTATAAAGTGTCATAAATAATTTAAATTAAATAACTCTTGTGAAAATAAATTAATAGAGTGCTCTTTGTGACACAGGTGCTTTGGTTTCCTCAAGTCTGTTGGCTTGTTTGCCAGCTTTGAAACTCTAACTCCAGAGGCTGAGGCTACCTGCTGTGAATTTGAGACACTCTCCTGCAGATGGAATGAGCAATGTTGGAGGGAGCATCTCCTTCAACCCGAGCTTCCATGAGGAATGGAACATTGGCAGGGCTGGGGGTGGGGGCTTCATTTCAAGCCAGTGCAGACTACAGCAATGCAAGCCTCCTGGAGAGCGCATGGCCCGTCACACACACTCAAGTCCATGAGAAGGCGAAGCCCTGAGTGGAATGCGAGTCTTGCCCCAAGGATTCTGGGCTTCATCTGTGGGCTATGGCCCCTAAAATCAAGCTCTTGCCCTGGGAACATCATTCTTCCTTGGCTAATATTTTGCCATTGTCACAGCAGCCCGAGATGGTCTTCTTTTTTGAGTACTGCTAAGTTGATATTGTGCTTGGAAAGAAGTTCAGGGTTGAGGGTCAGACCCAGAAAGAGATGAAAAGTTGAAGTCTCTAGTATCTTAGGGCCAAGGATGGGATGATTTTTTTTATTATGATAAGACATGCATAAAAATTTTGCCATTGAACTGCTTGAATGTCCAATCCAGGGGAACATTGCTGTGCAATGACCATCTCTATACATGTGCAGAACTTTTTCTTCTTCCACAAACTCTGTATCCATTGAACACTAGGTTCCCATTCCTGCAGCCATGTATCCCCAGGCAGCCCCTTGTTCTCCTTTCTGTCTCTATGAGTTTGACTATCCTAGCTACCGCATCTGAGCGGAAACATCTAATATGTGTCCTTTTGTAACTGGCTTATTTCACTTAGCATAATGTCTTCATGTTTTATAATGTCTTTGTTGGAGCATGGGTCCAAATTTCCATCTTCTCTAAGACTAAACAATATTTCATGGTTTGTGTGTACCACACCTCATCTGTCCATTCACTCATCAGTCGGCAGTCTTGGGACTCTCACCTCCTGGCTATTGTGAATAATTCTGCTGTGAACATAGAAGTACACATGTTCATTCAAGTTGTTACAATAAGCATTGGCCTACTAAGTAGGCTGATGCTTGAAGCTTGAAGCCTGGCCTCCTAACCCATGTGCAAACCCAGAAGAGAATGGTAAGAACCAGAGGACACACACTAATCCCTGGAATTGAGGACAGGAACCTGGACAAACAAGGATCCACATGCAGGCAAGCAATAAGAATTCCATCCCCAGCTTTCGGAGAATTGTTTAGCAGGAAGCATGTCTGCATGGCTCTATATCTGCTCTATTCTACCATCTGTACCAGTTTCTTCTGGGGAGGTTATTTATACCATAGCTTACACTTCTCTAAAACTGTAAACTTCCCCAGGGCAGTAACTCTGCTTTAGCCATCTTGGAAACTCCTAGAGCTCCTAGTCCAGTCTCTGGAGCAGAGATTGTGGTCAATAAATACTTATTAAGTAGACGAGCCTAATTTTAAACATTAGAGAAACAGTCCTATTTACTCATTTCCTGGAGTTCTTCAAGGAAAGCACAGACTCATGTCAGTTTGGACGTTATTAATAGCAGCAGAGTAACGAGAGGAAGTAATAATACCACTGAGGGAAAATTAGGCAAAACATCTGAAATGCACAGTTCCAGGCCTGCTACGAGTTGACTACTTCCTCCATATGGGGCATACTCTAGAAGGAGTCGGGGAAAGGTTAGTGGAAGAATAAAGATGCTGGAAGCTGTCAGGTGAGAAAGAGCTGAAAGAACTAATTGTTTAGCTTGGAGACAAGGAGAGAGGCATTGTGAGGGCAAATATTTGAAAAGCTTTCATGTAGAGGAGGAAGCAGAGTTGGTTTTGCCTGAGAGGCAGGTCCACGACCCATGGGTTTAAGAGCAAAGACACAAGTTTCAATGTAAGACAGAACTGTTAGTGTTTTAAATGTGATCTTCCCAACAATGGAGTAGACTGATTAGATAGTGAGCTCCTTGTGGACACAGAGACAGCCCGGAATGCAGTACAAAAGGAAATCCACACTGGATCCCATAGATTCTTCTTTTGACCATCATAGTTTTTTATTTCTAAGCCTTTAATTGCCCTTTAAAAAATGTCCTGTCCATTTGAAAGGATGAAACATCTCTTACCTGTCTGAGGATATTAAACCCGTGCTCTCAGAGAAAAAGAACTCCTGCTCACTGAGTTTGGAATCGCTCTTCAGGATATTAGTTTTTCTTAAATGATTTACCCTTCTTAGCTGTGAGCTCATATTCCTGCTGAAGCCTCTTGCAGCCTGTCTGTGATTTCTTTCTCTGCTTTCTAGCATCTTCACACAGGGATGGGAAGCCCTCAGCTGGGTTAAGGCAGAAATTAGAAGTCTTCTGGGCATGAACATTCCCATTATTTCCACCTGTTTCCAAGACATTCTTCCTAAACTCACATTCCTCACTTCTCCCGAGGGTAGACACCTCTATGGAAAACCCGGACTCAAAGCTTGTCTGTCTGATGTTCCTAGCGAACTTTTGTAACCAGTCAAGCCTAGCTTTGTCTGCAGGTTCCCTTCTTGAGCCCCGTGACTGTCATCTCCCAATTTGGTTTTTGAGGCTCAGAGATTCTAGGTTTCCTCCTACAACAGCCTTCTGCATTTTGAAAAATAGCTTCCTCTAGAGATTCCTCCTGCTTTCTCTTACTTAGGAATTCCTTCTTTCTGGTTCACCCAAGCACACCCTTTGCTGTTCTCCAGTTATATAATGGATTTATTATTTTAAACATGTAATTTGCTTTTCTGTCATTTTTAGGCATCTGGGCTTGGTTAACCATCTTAATCCAATATCCTGTCTCTTCCAATTCTAAATGCTATAAATCCAAAAGAAAAAGTAAACAGAAAACATACAGTCATTATAAAAAAGCTCCTTTTAAAGCTGTGTTTTTTCCTAATTATAACAGTAATACCACAAAGATGCAACCCAAACTCATTCACGGTACCCTCATCAATCACCGTCAACATCAACTACCAGCTACATTTTGGAATATGTGTAAGATACACATCTATCTATCTATCTATCTATCTATACACATACAGATTTCTATAACTTACTATAAACATGTCTATATAGCATGCTACTGTTATATAGATAGACACATGGAATGAGAATAAATTTCAAATTAATGAGCTTGCCTTGAGTTCTCTCCTAAACTGGCATGATTATTTTAGCAATCAAGCCAAGCATACACTGCTGGTTATCTTTTTTCTTCTTTGAACTCTTTTTTTTTTTTTTTTCATTTTCCTCTGTGTTGTCTTGTAATTCATCATGACTCCCTCGTGTAGCAAATCACAGGAGGCTGGTTTCTCGGACATACTGATTTCCTTTACTGTGTGCCGTGACCCCTCCAAGGCATAACAAATACGTAAACAAGGCACCCGGCACTGTGGAGGCCTGGAACGACACCTGCATACTGCCTCTTAGAGTGAATTAATTTTAATTTTTGTCAAAGAAATCCTTGAATGAATTTTCATAACTCTAATAGTAATACCATAATGCTTGTTTAAGAGCAGGCACCTAGCACAATGTCAGGTGAACCTGTAGTCCCAGCTTGGGACTTGGAAGGCTGACGTGGGAGGATCACTTGACCCCAGGCATTCAAGGCCAGCCTGGGCAATGTAGGAAGGGTCCGTCACACAAAAGATAGCTATAAAAATTTTTCAAGTAGAAAATGCCTTCCCAGAACTTGAGCTGCTCCTAAAGATCTATATAAACAAGATTTCCTATGGCCTTTTCTTCCACAGTTCTAAATAATGAGTTTATTATACCTCCCTTGCTAGGCTTAATTTTGAAATGTTATCATAGATGAGGACTTGGCTATGCACAGCTCGGCTTTCCCTACTTCTTGTTCTTCTCCATTTATATTATAACTTTTGGATGAATCAATATGCAGAGTTTACAGTATTATGACCATGTAAATTATAATTTTTTGGCTGAGGTAAGTAGAACATGGTTATGTGTCTTTCCCTATTCAAATTGTAAAGATGTTCTTAGAGTTATTAACGCTTTAATTTCTTTTCCTAATTTGTGCCATCTGTAGTTTCAATACAGCAATAGCTCTGCAGTGTGTACTCCGTTCTGCGTCGTGCATAGTGAAGCACACTGGGTTGGTTTGTTTGGTTCCATCTTTATTTTGCTCTGGGAGATTTTCTCCATGGAGGCTTCCTTCCTCCGAGCTCCACCTGGACTCGTTACTTCCTACAAGCACCTCCTATACAGCTGTCATCCTGCTGTGTACCCTGATTGCTGTAATTTCTCTCTCTTGGTTTTTCTCTCTTATTTTTCCAGAGAACATTTTGTAATTTTTTTCTGGAACATTTTGTAATTTTTTTCTGAGAAAAAAAAGTAGGAAAAGTAAGGCATTTGAGGATTTAAATATCTCAAAAAGGTCTTTTGAGCCAGGTGTGGTGTTGCACGCCTGTAATCCTAGCACTCTGAAGGCTGAGGCAGGAGGATCGTTGTGTGTTCAAGGCCAGCCTGGGCTACAAAGTGAATTCAAGGCCAGCCTAAACTGCATAAAGAGATCTTGTCTCAAAAAGACAAAAAAAAAAAAAAATCTTTCATTGTATCTTTACACTTGGTCGATAATTTTGCTGGATATAGATGTCTAGGTTTTTAAAATATTCTCATTTTTTCTGAAGACTACAAAAATGATACATTGACCTATAACTTGTATTATTTTTATGACAAAAAATTCAATGCCATTTTGATTCTTGATATTTTTCATGTAAATTTTTTTCTCTTGACATTTTAAGATCTCCTATTTTTATATATGGTAAGATTTTTCAGGGATGTATGTGGTTTTGGTTCTCCGTGGTAGGTACTCAGTCCTTTTATGTTGATTTTTTTGGTATCTTTTTGAGACAGGTTTCCACTATGCAGTTCAGGCTGGCTTTGAACTTGCTTTGTAGCCCAGGCTGACCTCAAACTCACAGCGAGCCTCCCGCCTCAACTTCCCCAATGCTGGGAAGACAGGTGTGCACCACCATACTGGGCAACATATTCTTTCAGAACTGGAGTCTCAGGTTGAAAATAACTTCTTGTGTGGGTGGGTGGGCAGGTAGGTGTGGTTGGGTACATATCTTGTGTGGCTATGTGGGGAGAAACAGAGAGGCTTCACGGTGCTTGTAGACTTTCAGCCAGTGTGGTAGCTCTCCTTGTCTATGGGAGATCTGCTCCAAGACTTCCACGGATGCTGAAGCTATGGACAGTACCTAATCCTATATATATTTTTCCTATGGTACATACATAGCTATGGTAAAGCATAACTTATAAATGAGACACAGAGACAACAATAACTAATAATAAAAGAGAGCAACATTCTCTAGTAATAGTTATTTCAAACTTATGAATTGTTATTACTTCTAGAATTTTCCATTGAATACTGGTATTTTCTGAGGACAGAGGGCCTGCGGATAACTGAGACCATGGAAAGTGGCACTGTGGATAAGACGGGGGAGGGGTGAGCATCTCTATCTCTGCAGTTCACCCCTCACACAACCTTCCATTTCACTTGGCGCTTCCAAAATCCGGCCTTCACGGGGACCTGGGCGTGGCGGGCGTGGCAAAGTGATTGTCTTTTCTTTGTTCCTCTCCGCAGGTGCTTGTATGGTTGCCTTCTTCATTTTGATGCTGTCTTATCCCCTGCCCCCTTATGTCTTTTGTTTTGGCTTTCTACAAATCGTTCATTTGATCTTTTAGCTTTTCTCTCTCTCTCTTTCTTTCTTTCTTGCTTGCTTGCTTTTTGCTTTTTAAGACAGCATCTTGCTATGCAGCTCCGACTGAACTTGAACTCACTAGGTGGCTCAGGCTGGCTGTGAACTCATAGCAATCCTCCTGCCTCAGCTTCCCAAGTGTTGGGATTACAGCTGTGTAACATGACACCCAGCTTCTCACTTCTGAAACTCCTGACATTTTAGTGGATTTATTCAGCTTGTGCTGTACCTATCACATTTAGCTGGGAGGCTAAAGTGCTTTCTGGGTGAGACTGTGGAGCCAGAAATGACTACAGTTTACTGTCTAGAATTACGGGAATGTGCTTCATACCAGCACACAGGACAGGTATGGTTTCTCTTTGCTTGATAAACTTTTGTTTCCTGGAAGCAAAGAAGTAGGTGACACCATTTGACTCTCACCTTTCTCTCTCTCTGGCTGAGGTCTCGTCTGCTCTTATTTTGCCGACCCTTTCCCGGGTTGCTCACACTTTGAGGATCTGTTGTTTCGCATTTCTGGGCTGACCGAGGCACACAGAGCTGGGCGTTGCTCTGGGTGCTGGTCAGCAACTGGGACAGGAGACTGTAACCAAATGCTATGTCATGGCGGGATAGAAGACCTGGAGTTTCTTTCTTTTCTCTTCCTTTATGACACCTTCAGCGAAGGCAAGAAGAAAATAAAATCCTCACCGCCACAAGCTTAGCTGTGTCTCAGCTGATGCTTTGGTCATTCTTTCTGTAACGAATATCCTTCTAATTAACAGTGATCTCTCCTGAAGTGCCCAGGCACCTAGGTCTGAACCCTGCTCCCCCATTAGCCGTATGACCTTGCTCAAGAGTTGAATCTCTCATGCCTCAGTTTCCTCATCTGTGAGACAGGGACATAGCAGAAACTGGCTCCTGCGGTACACTGAGAAAATAAAGTTAGAATAACCCCTCATCGCCTTTAAGTAATACATATGTGCTGATAGTGTTGCTGCTGTTATTTCAAATGACAGGATGTTGGGGGTATTACTTTGCTTTTCAAGAAGCTCATCAGAAGAAAACCAAAAATAGAATGGTCTGGAGGGGCAGCGGTTGATCAAATACAAGACATGGGGCTAATTCCTTAGCAATGGGGCCGAAAATGTAAAATGACAGAGGAAGGATTCCTTTCTAGGCGGTGTGGTGGCACATGCCTATAATGCCAGCATTTTTGGAGGCTGAGGCAGGAGGATCACTATTTCAAGCCTAGCCTGGGGAATTCAGTGACTTAGTGAAACCCTGTCTCAAAATAAGAAATAAAAAAGGGGTGAAGAAGTAGCTCAGTGTGAGAGCCCTGGGTTGAACCTCCGGTTCTGCAAAACAAAACAAACTTGCCATACCCCTTTTTTATGTTAGTTGTCAGTATTTCCAAGGTGAAAGTTCAAGTTTGCCTAGTAACACTCACTCCACACACGAATACTAATGTCAAGAGGATGCCTCGTGTGCCCGTGTGACACTCCTGCATCTCCTTTCCCATTGTCATGAGGAGGTCTCTGTTTTCATCTGGCTCATTTTCTCTAAACAGATGCCACATGCTTGGAAGGGCATAACCGGCTTCCCATTCGGGCAGGAAGCATTACTGCACTGTTCTGTGCACTGAGTGCCAGCGCAGCACTGCAGGAAGGCAGGGGCGGGTGGAGCAGAGCTAAAACCTACTCAGAGCCCAGCAAGCATTAACCTTGACTTCCCTCTTGAAGCACGAATTGTGTTGTGCTGGGAAGAGCCCAGGACCCTGCATCTGTCTGATCTGTGTTCCAGTTGGATCCCTGATTTGATTCAGTTTCCCATAGCTTTAGCAACCGTGTTCTCTTCATTTGTAAAACGAGTGCAACTCTGTGCTGTCCTGTGAATGAACGCGTTATCACACGTAGGCATTGTTGGGCATATCCCAGAATTCCTTTCACTCCTCTTCTTTGCTCCTTTCCCCGTGAAACATGTTCACTGGTCCTCAAATACATCTTCCCGCTTCTCCTAGCAGGATGGGGCCTGGTCCCAGACAACACCAGGATGTGCAGCCCTGAAGAGATTGTTCTGTAGGATGTGCACTTGAGTAGGCTCTGCGGAGGTTAAGTCTTTCAGGGGTATCCTAAATTATCTCTCATAAGGGCTTGCTGTGCCCAGCCATTGAGTCGTGTGTACCTAATGGATCTAACAGTATCTGTTAAGCCTTCGCCAGTGTCCTGTATAGTTCAGAGGGCATAACGAAAGACGAAAGGAGATTATTATTTTACAAACAACTAGACAATATAGAATGATACTGTGGGCCAATCTGGGGATGTGTTGAAGTTCAGAAGAGAGGCCTAGCTGTGCTGACCTTGTTTACTCACCTGTGCAGAGAACCCTGGGCGGGGGGGTCAGTGGACCCAGTTTTATCTTTTCCAGAGCTGACTGTGGTTGGGGAGCCATGTGTCCATGTAGGCTGGAGTCTGGGCACTTTTGAGAATTGTGCCCATGCTGACTTGTTTTCAGGGGCAAGGCTGTGTTTGATTCTCCATGTTAGTTCTGTTATTTTCTCATATTCTTGGGGTGCGGGGCCCAATAGGAGCATACTTGTGAATACAGCAAACTCTTTTGAGAATATATTCTTTTCCAGACTCAACTGCATACTCATTTTTTTGTTGTTGTCTTTTGAGATAGGGTATCATATGCAGTTCAGATTGGCCTTGAGCTCACTTTGTAGCCTAGCTAATCTCGAACTTGCCATGATCCTCCTGCCTCAGCCTCCCGAATGCTGGGATTACAGGCATGTGCCCTCACAACCAGATTTGGCTATTCATTTTTAATTTTGGCAATTTTCTAGAAGTAGACCCCCAATTTTGTAGCATGAAGTCACCTCTAGAGCATAGATTCCCTTCCTGCCTGCCCCGCCCTACTGCATTTTGCTTTGAGAATAGGAGAGACTTGTTTCAGGCATTCAGTAAAACATTTGCTGCATCCTTATTACTTCTCATTTATATAGCTTCAAACCATCTAAAAATACAGCTAAAACCACCTATGTAATACCTTTCAACTAAGGTTTAGTTATTGGAACTAGAAGTTGATTATACCCTCCCCACGACTTGTGTAAGAATTGAAACATAAGCTTTGCCATGCTGGATAATATACTTCAGCAGTTTGACTCAGCAGTCTTCCAGTCTGGAAAATTCCTAGTTTGTTTCTTACTAGGCAAACCCATGTAGAAAAGCAATACTTTCTTGGTTCTGGATTTCCCATTTTATTAAAGTGCATCTGGCACTCTTGAAGGTCAGTGCCAATATTTTTTGTGAGAGGTGCCTAGGTGGTGTGTCACATGGGGTTACAGAAAGGTTTTCCAAGTGTTGGCTATTTGTTTTCTCCCCTACTTGGTTCCCATAGAGGGTGTCACCATGGAAGTTGCAGCAAAGCCCCTTGTTCGAGCAAAACGCTAATACTTTGTCAAGATTATTCTCATGAGCTGCTGCCAACTGCTCTTGAAGCCATTGGCAACCACTGAAGACATTGTTTCTCCAGGACTGCTGTGCCTGATGTTGGTGTATCACTGCCAACACTATGCTAAGATAGCCAATGCCATTCTGCTGAGTCCATCAAAGGGGCTGCTATCCACAGATATTGTACAAGAGCTGCATTTATGGGGGGGTATGTTGGACTGTTTCTGGACTTTGAGGGCCTATAGATTTTTTTCAGAGATCCTTTCCAGGTTCATGGCGTACTGAACGAAGAATTTGATAAGACACATGAAGAAAGGTAGCAAAGATTTACATTTATTAAAAGTGGGAAAAGAAATATATTCTGCAGAGTGACAGCAAACTAGAAGCTCACAGTGGCCTAAGGTTGATAGTGAGAGTCTTTCTTATCTCATTAGTCAGCCTAGATCTATCTAGCTTGTCTTACTAAAAATCTGCTTGACTTCACACCAAAGGAATTAAAGATAGTAATTTCTGATTGGTTCCAGGAGCAGGGATTGGAAACTATGTTCTGCTTATGGGTACTGCCTCTCTGTTATAGACAGGTCAGATCTACTTGTCCAGCCAGTTTGCCCCACCCTAATCTCCTGCCTCGTTGCCGTTTTTATGAGGCAACCTTCCCCAGAGTGAGTACTGGCCTGGAGGCTACCAATGCTAATGCTTTGTAATGTTTCCTGGAGCTGCAGTCTTATGAAAGTCCATGACTTCTTAGCCAGGGATAGTGTAACAGAAGCAGGGATAAACTTTTCTGAACCTTACACACACATTTCTAGCTGAAGCAGTGTTGCTTTATGCTCTCAGTCTCACAGAGAGTTTTGTGTGCTAACAGTGCTTTCCATTTTTACTTGCCCCTTTCTCCCCTTCCCTCAATAAGGTTCTGATGCTTGTTCATTGGAGATGAAATGTCCATGCTCCAGACCCTGTACTGTTTGTTCCTATCACATTGAACATGAGGTTGAACCAAACTGTTGAGTAATTTCCCAGAAGAGCTACAGTCCCTCAAAACATCAATCTATCTCTAAACCTTCTTCCAATTTTCAGCCCTAAACACTGTAAATCTACTTTGTTGCAGAGACGTATGGCACTATGATTAATAAAGGATTTTTAAGAACAAAAATAAGAACAAAGAACAAAATTATTAGGAAAAAAATTATGCAGAGAAGTAGAACATTTATAAATTTTAGAAGAATAAAAAAGGATATAACATTCCCAAATAGTAAGCAACAGTTTTCATACATATTTTAACGGGTGAAAATGGATATTAAATTGTCTAGATATTTAGATTCCATCAGACATATGTAAAAGTGACATGCAGTTTTAGTTTCAAATATTCAGATTTAACACCTGCTAGAAATTATAACTTTAGCAGCTACTGAAACATACATTAAAATTTGTTGAAGGTTGTTTAAACAGGTGAGAGAGTGCAGTTTTTCAGAATTATTTTAGGGTTGCTCAGAGAAACTATGAACAATATTTTGAAGATCTCCATTTTGGAGAGTTTTGTAAATAGGCTCTGCACTTGATCTTAGCTAAAAGACTGAGAAGCAGTTCCAAGTAGGCTCTGAACACTGGCTAATTTCTGTGAATTTGTTTCATATGTTGTCCATCTATATTTTGCTTTAAATTCATTTAAATTTGTTTCCTCACTGGAAATCCTGAAGGACAATAATTATGCCAGTGAGGTAAGTTAATTTGGCTCACCTTCCTTCGCTTAGTGCACTACTGATCTACTGCTGCCTAGAACACTGGAGAGCAAAGAGACTTCAGAGTCCCAGCTCAAGGAGTGCATTCTGCAGGGAACCACCTGAACACTTACATTTTAAAACCTACTGAGTTCTCATTCTCCGTTACCTTCTGTTCTGTTTTTTAATGTTAAAAAAGTGGCAAAATCTTAATTTTAGGTTGGCCAGGAGGATGAGTGGGAAGGGAACGTAATTAACCTTCTATGTAAAGTTATTGTTATTGCTACTTTACCCTTCAAGTATCAGTTGGGAGGGAAGAGTTGAGAATATAACTGGAAACTTGATTATCAAGAGAACGCTTTTCTAATTGGAAAAAGAGTAACAGTCCCAGGAAAAAGTGGCTCATAGGGACATGCTTTCCCTGAACATCTTTATACTCCATTGGTTGCAAGAAAAACAGCATTCAGAGTCTGGAAATGGAGAAAAGATTGGTACTTCCTTTAGCAAGGGAATTGCAGAGAACTGGGGTCCTAGGGACCACAGGTCAAGGATAACGTTCTTTTGTTAGGGCAGTTACATCAGTAGAAGGTCAACCGATGCCAGTGGCAGAGAAGATGAAGCAGGGGCTTTTAATGCCGAAGCTGCTGCATAGACGTTCAGCCTAAGCCCCAGAAGGTTACAGTCTGAGGTAAACATTGGAGTGAATTAAGTTCATTTCCTCCTCTTTCCTGGTAATGAACACCAGAGCCACATTTAACAGCAAAAACTAGAAATTTAATCAGGAAAACTTCTATTTACATATTTGTACTTCAGTCCTGTTCTGAAGTTACCTACTTCAAAACTTATTGGCAAGTATTGATACATTTTTTATTATACGTTTATCCTGAAAAATATATAAAGTATATAAAGTTTTTTTTCCCCCAGCACTAGAGATTGGACTCAGGGCTTTCTCACTGATGTACATCCCCAGTCCTTCACTTATTTTAAATTTGAGAGAGAGACACCACTTAATCCCAGAGAAGGTGGTACTCACCGTGCTTTTTATTTTAAACTCTACTGCCTTAGGGAAAAGCCACATCTAGCCACGGGGGCATTGCCTTTCTCTGCTCTGGGCCAGAAAGTTGTGAATGAAGATTTTTCTGTGAGACTGGAAATTATTGCTCCCAAAGCCTCACCTCTGAATAGCCCAGGGCCACATACATCAAAGGGGGCCTCTATCTGCTTGTTTTTCTTGGCCAAGTGGGAGAGGAATGTAGGAGAGTGCGGGACATTCCCAGAGAAAAGCAGAGCCCTGACTTTGCATGTTGTTGCAATTGCTTTCTGAGTGAATTCCTCGGCTGATAAACTGGCTCCGGCACAACTGTTCACAGCTGCATGTAGGATGTCGCAGCGGGCACAATGGCTGCTGTGTATACTAGAGTACAAACAGTCCCACACAGCCGCGGGCTGGGGAAACAATGGGCAACAAAGAGCCTTCTACACAATGTGCTCATTTCCTGTAATAACACTGGGCTTCATGAGGCCCCGTGGGCCAGTTCTACCTGACCAAGGGACCCTTCCGTGGGATTCCATCATTTTAGAAGCCTGCTGTTTATAAGGGATGAAAGACACAGAGAGAAGAAAAATAACCAGTGATTGGTTCTTTTTTACTCCAGCAGAGCAAGATTTAATTAAAACTATGTTTTTTATGCCCAGATAAAACAGTGTGGTAAAAATATTGTAGAGATGTTAAAAGCTATTTCAATTTTGAGTCTTTCTGACACTAAAGGCTCATGATTCACCATCACTGCTAAAAAAAATGCTAACTTGAGGCAGCTCAGGCATCTCTGCTACTCAGCAAGCTGCTGACTCTCACTTAAGCTCACTTCCCTGCCCTGGCTGAGCTTCTGTCCTTATGTGAGGAAAAGCCCTTTGGGAAACTGGTTTAAGAGATGCTTCCCCAAACCATAAGAATGTGAATGAGAATAGCTAAAGTCTACTAAGTACTTGCTATATAGCTTTAAGTCCTAATGGCAGAAACCCTTACAAGAACTCTTATGAGGGGAGTCTCATGACTGCCCCCTAAGATGAGCTGAGGCAGCGGGAGCTCAAACAAAATTGCCAAACATATTAGTTGGCTTTCCTGTTGTTGAGGTATAATATCTCACACCCACGATTTAACAGAGGACAGGTTTATATTTGCTCATGGTTTTAGGAGGTTCAGTCCTTGCCTGGCTGGCTCTTAAGGGTAAGACATGATGGAAGAGTGTAGAGCAACAGGGACATTGGGGTCATGGCACCAGGAAGAGCAGGAAAACAGTGGCAGAGAAGAAGGGGTGATGGACCAGCTGTACATCCCAAGGTCACACCTCTGTGACCCACCCAGATGTATCCAGAAATGTGCTTTACTAACCCCCTCAGTGGCTTCCAAGCCAATCAAGTTAATACAGTCAGGGTTAACTACAGACCACACAAGCACACACCTATTGAGCCTTGTCAAATGCACACTCAGGGCTTCCCAAGAAGGCCCTTGGCTGAGTAGCATTGCACCCACCAGCACTACCCAGCTCTGCCTCTTTGATGAAGTAGCACTTACAACTCTCCCATGGGCAGACCCTTGAGAGGGCTTCTAGGGTAGGGAGCATTCTGCGAAGATGCAATAAAGGCATAGGAAAGCAGCTTATGATGGTTCTTGCTTAGCACTTGGTGCTCTGTTGAGTGCTAGTCTGAGAAGGGAACGCATTTGGAGTTGCCACCCCAGCAAGACTGCTCACTTCTAGGGATGACAGACGTACATGAAGACGCTCTGAGGCTCTGCTCAGAGAGCCATGCCCTGCGCATTCAGGGCGCTGCTGATGGGCCAGGTCATCTCAGGTGCTGTTGTGAGTGTCAGGTCATCTCCTGAGCCTGTACTACGCAGAGAATGTTCAAGATGTTGGGCATCTGTGAGGAGGAGGACAGGCTGGAGGGAAGATTGCAGAAATAGAAACAGTATTTACACATGGTACTTCACAACTTGAGGTGCTGTTAGAGGTCATTTAGCCACCTCCTTGCATTATAATTAAGAGGCTGAGGAGCAGGAAGTGAAGCAACTCAGCTAATACCAATCTGGGGGTTCAAGACAGACCCTGAATTAAAAATCAAGGTCTCCTTTCTGCATCTATATGACAGAACAAACCCAGTTAGTGCCATTTTCTATGTAAAGACTGAAAACTAAAGGCCATCCCTGCAAGGAAATGATGAGAACGAAATATAACATATTATTCTCCCCATCCTGAGGCTTACAATTTTCCCAAGAACATGCAAATGAGAACTTTAACTCATGAAGCCAACATGTGTATAAGAAGAAGGGAAACCTGCCTCCAGGGTTAGCTGGGTGGGATGGAGGTGAACCCCGCGGGAGCTAGGTAAAAGGACTGTGAAGCAGCAGGAGAGCAAAAGGCATTCAGTGGGGAAGCATCACTTTTGCCAAAGGACAAAGCAGGAATGAGTGAGAGCTATTGGTTACTTTTCTCTCGTTGCTGACACAAAATACTCAATGCCCAAAAGGAAGGAAGAAAAAGTTTACTTAGCTCACTCTTTGTGGAGGTTTCAGTCCACAATCAGCTGGCTCCAAGGCAGGGTGGTGTGGCGGCGGGGCAGTAGTTCATGGCAGTGAGGACAGCAAAAGGAGCCAAATAATGAGCCTCCCTTACACTGTACACAGGCTGCCCACACTGGGGCAGGTGCCACACCCACACCCACAATCCCAGCGCTGGGTCGTGACTCAATCACAAACTCTGGAAGCCTGCCTCCGGGGCTGCAGGAGGCTTTGGGGGGGCCACATAGACACAAACCGTGACAGCTATGATCCTAAGCAGCAAACAGGTTTGTTCGGCCAGGCCAGACCCTATGTATCAACAAGTAATGAAAAGTGAACTCAGGAGAAGCCACTTTTTTAAGACATTCCTGTCATAGCTCAAAGCAGCTAACCTTCAGACATCCGAGGCCCTAAAGAATCTGCCCCAGCTTCATAGCTAAAGGACAAAACCAGCTACAGGCAAACAGTGGAATTACCTAGATGGTTTCCCAGCAGATCACATTTGCAACCGTTAGTGATCACAGTGTTGAGAAATGAGCTCCATAGATCTGTGCTGAAGGGTGATGGAGCCTCTTGTTACAGTCTAGGGATGAGGCTGGGCTCCAGCGACACAATGAACATGCCCTGGACATGTGTTTTTACACAGATGCAGTTAGTCATAGTTGTTCCAGCAGAAAATACACCCTCTTTATGTCATTGGAAAGTAAAAAGGTCTAGAAATTCTCCAGAAGCAGTGAATGATCAATATCTGCTTTGTGGATTTTTTTTGTTTTGGTCTTTCTTGAGACAGGGTCTCACTGTGCAGTTCAGGCTGGCCTTGAGCTCACTTTGTAGCCCAGGCTGGCCTGAAACTTGCATTGATCCTCCTGCCTCAGCCTCCCAAATGCTGGGATTACAGATGTGTGCCACTATGCCCAGCTTTTTGTTTCATGGATTTTAAATGCTTGAACAAAGCCATGGGCTTATTCTCCCCAGTCACTGACTCAAGTAGAGAAACCCATTCAAGTCTCCCGTTTCTGCCCCACTGTCCGCATTAGCTGCTTTGCCCTCACTTGGGTGTTGTTAGCCCCCTTTCTGTTGCTGAGACAAAACGCCTGAGAACACCCACTACAGTCGGAGAGAAGGATATTTGGGACGTGAGTGCAGTGGTTTCAGTCCACTTTCCCTGGGTCCTGTTGCCTTTGGACCTGTGGCAACACAGTCCATCATGGCAGGCATGCGTGGCAGTGGAGGCTCTCACCTCATGGGGACCCGGAAGTAAAAAAAGAGAGGAAGAAGCTTATTTCCCAGTATCTTCCTCCAAAAGCACATCCATAACCGTCCTCTCTGTAGGCCCCGCCTCTTTCTTTTCTGTCTCTGTTTCTTTCTTTCATGCGTGTTTTCAGTACAAAATGACTATATTTGTCTTGGAGAGTTTGTACCTGCACATAACACAGCTCAATCCGCTGTTGGCCCCCTTTCTCTCCCCTCCCTACTTTCCCCCTTACACTTGTTTCTTCCCATTTGCAAAAGCTCCAGCACCGTTTTTCCCATGCCCTTTACCTTCATTCCCCCTCTCCCTCCATCTCTTCATCCTCTTCCTAGTTGAAAGATCTCCCTACCTCTTATCTTTTATTTTCTTTTGGGAGTTTTTAATATAAGAAAAACCACATAATACTTACACTTGTGTGTCTTATTTATTTCACTGAACATTCTGGTCTCAAGGAGCATCCATTTACCTACAAATGCCTTGAGTTTGTCTTTCCTGGTGGTGGAGTAGCACTCTTAACGCAGATGAATATCACATGTTCTTTATCCATTCATCTGTTGATGGACATATAGGCTGTTTGAAAGACTTAGCTGTTATAAATTGTGCTGCTATGAACATGAGTATGCATGTAACAGTGTAATACAATGACTTTAACTCTTTCAGGAGGATACCTAGAAGGGGACTGGCAGGGTCAAATGGTTTAGGTTTTGGGGAGTCTCTACACTGATCTTCATAGCGGGTGTCCTAGTTTGCCTGCCATCCAACAATGCAGAAATGTTCCTTTTCCCTGCCAGTCTTGCCTGCATTTGTTATTTGACTTTTTGGGTGGTAGCTACTCTACCTGGAATAAGATAGAATCTCAGTGTTATTTTAAAGTGCACTTCTCTAATGGCCAGAGAAGTTGAACACTTTTTGGTGCATTTACTACAAACCCCACCTCTAAAACTTTGCACCACTTCCTACTGGTGCCCCAGGCCAGTGATGAAGGCTTTTTTCTTTTCTTTTTTGTCTGTCCTTTTGAGACAGGGTCTCGCTGTGCAGTTCAGGCTGTGCCTTCAGCTCACTTTGTAGCCCAGGCTGGTCTCAAACTCAACAATCCTCCTGCCTCAGCCTTCTGAGTACTGGGATTATAGGGATGTGCCACCACACCCTGCTGACCAAGGCTTTTATGCAGAAAAATGGTAATGTGTGATTACTGGATTGCCTTATTGTGAATACCTCTGGTTACCCCTTTGTAGACCATATCAGGGGCAAACCTCAATGGGTCTCACCTGCAGAAGTCATGGCCAAGAGACCCCAACACAGAGACATTTGAGAAACTCTGGGGAGAAAGCTTGAGTTATTCTTTTTTATTTCCTCATTAGCCTTTGACCAATCAGTGACCAGGCATTTCTCTTAAACCTTCAACCAGAACTATTAGGAAGTAGTAGGAAAAGAGGCAGAACAAGGAAAATATTTTTATTGAATAAGAAAAATGTCTGGTCTTTGTTAAAGGACAGAATGAACAGGGCTGCCTGTTGAGAGAGAGCAGAAGGCTGGGGAGAAAGGGTGTGTCTCCAATAAAATAAGCCAGACTGTCGAGTAAAATGTATTGCAGAGAAACCAATTTGGGTACACAAACATGAATTCAGTACTTAGTATGTGTCCAGACCATTTATAGTCTCTTTGGAGGATCTCAGTATTCTTCTCCTAAAATGAATTTTTACCATCAGACACCTGAAATTTAGAAATTGAGATATGTATATAGAAAGTGATATGTTTTTAATGCCCTTTTCCTTTCTTTATTTTTTCTTTTTCTTTATTTCTGTCCCCTATTTTCCCGTTCCTTCTTTCTTTCATTTTTTTTTTTTTTAACAGAGTCAGGCTGGCTTTGAGTTTACTATGTAGCCCAGACTGGCCTTGAACTTGCAGCAATCTTCCTGTCTCAGCCTCTAGAGTGCTGGGATTACAGATGTGTACCCCCGTGTCTGGCCCCTAGTTCATCGTGAACCTTGTTTTCTTCCACTGTCAGACGGCCTGTCCTGTGGGAAGCAAGGGATGGCTTAGGTTGAGGAGACACTATGAATCTTGCGCTGTCAGCACCAAGGAACATTCAGGCTGCTGTCAGCTGGAGGCGTTGGAGACAGTGGAGCAGCTGAGCTCCTCCAGCCTCTTTTCCTCCTCTGATCCATCTCTGTGGCAGTGTGGGAGTTCACAGTACAGGCTTGTGTTAACCTGGGGGTGGGGCGGTCACAGTTCTACAAACCATTGCTTTCTGGGACCTCCAGGATATTTGCATATGGAGAGTCCTTGATCCTAAAAGGATTATGGGAAGAGTAGAGGAAGAGGGAGGAGAGCTTTCGGGAACTGTGGCTTCTTCCTCAGAGGAGGAAGGGGCTATGAGGGTAAAAGAGTTACCTCAGCTGGAGAGAGCTGAAGGACTCAAACCACGCAGCTGTGGACATCCTACCTACAAATTTCTGTACCAAGACCTACCTGACTTTGGTGTCAGTCTGAGAGAGATCGAGTCCCTACAGTGCACAAAGGTTCCTGAACAAGCTGCAGACCAGAACCAGGAGGCTCTGCCCAAAGCAGAAAGAACTCACAGGGAGGGCCAGAGGGAAGTACGTGCGTGCGAGGTAGTGAACAAAGCATCAGTTCTGACTTCAGAGAGGTATTTCCCTGACTCAGGCTTTAATGTATTAATCTAGAAAATGCAGTATGCCAGAGAAGGCTCTGGAGAAAGAACAGGTGAAAATCTGCATCTCTTGCTAGCAATGTGACCCTGAAAAACTACCTTGCATCCTCCAAAGCTTATTTGCTCTTGTGTAAAATGAGAGTGCATGATTGTTCTCTACTTCAAAGAGCTATAAGAATTAAATATAATAGCAGATGTTCAATGCCTGAGACAGTGTCTAGTACATGGCGTTCAATCGCTGTCAGCGGCGTAGATTAAGAAGATGGGGTTGAAGACTTGAAAAATGCATGCCGAGCACTTAGCGCACTGCCTCACACAGAGTGGACAATGGGCGGTGGCTTTGACCCTTTGAGCAGCCCAAGAAGCATTTGTTGAACAGTGCCCAAAGGAGGGATGTGTCTGTTCATCTCTGACTCTGTGGCATGTCACTGTATTCATTTCCTATTTCTTTGCTATAACATATTAGCACACATTTAGTGACTTAGAATAAGTCATACTTACCATGTTGTAGTTCTAGGAGTAAAAAATCCCAAATAGCTTCCACTGGGCAAAAATCAAGACATCAGGAGAATCTCAATCCACTGTTAGAAGCTCAAGGGGATGCCGGGCGTGGTGGCACATACCCATAATCCCAGAACTTGCGAGGCTGAGGCAGGAGGATTGTTGCGAGTTTGACACCAGCCTGGGCTACAAAGTGAGCTCAAGGACAGCCTGAACTGCATAGTGAGACACTGTCTCAAAAAGACAAAAAAAAAAGAAGCTCCAGGAGAGACTGTCTCTCAGCCTTCTCCAGTTGCTAGAGGCCTCTCAGATTTCTCAGTGTACATCTTCTCTCCCAGCTTCAAGGGCAGTAGTGCTCCATCTACGACTGACTGCTCTTCGTTCCCCCTTCTTCCTGCTCTAATTTCTCACTGACCCGCTTCCCACTTATAAGAACCACTGTGGTTATACTGAGTCCATCCAGATGATCCAGAACAATCTCCCCACCTCAGGGGTCTTCATTTAGTGACACCTGTCTGCCGCATACACCAATATATTTGCCGAGTCTGAAGATGGGCACGTGCACATCTTGGGGGCATTATCCTACTGGCCACACCAGGACTGCATGGACAGCATGCTGCCCCCAGGCAATGCCCTGAGAAGCCTCTGCTGTGCCTGCGACCTTGCCCAATGTGTCTTACAACAAATAGCTTTGCCCCAGACCTTCTCTCAGTTCCAAGGGCATGTGACTTTACAATGGGCTTTTCCAAAAGCTAGCAGTTTACGAGCGTCTTGGTTACTTTTCTCTCATGGCTGGGACAAAATACCTGACACCCAGAATTAAGGAAGGGAAGGTTTATTCAGCTCACAGTTTGTGGAGGTTTCAGTCCATACTCACCTGGCTCCAAGGCAGAGTGGCACGTGGCAGATGGCAAAGTTCACAGCAGCAGAAAAGAGCAAAAACAAGAAGGGCAAAGAGGGAGGAGCGGCCACAGAGAACGAGCTTCTTTCTTTCCCTTATATTATAGCACGCAGGCTACCCACGTAGCGCTCACATCCATAACTCCTGCTTTGGACCATGAGTCAATCAAAGACTCCAGAAGCCCGCCCCCCCCATGACTTCATGAGGCTTTGGGAGAACATCCAGACACAGACCATACCAAAGAGCCTCGCCTCAAAGAACACAGCACTTTATGCTGAAGGTCAACATCTCAGGCTATTGCTGTTTCTCTGTCCCTAGTTAATTAGAAGCATCTCCATGTATATGATTGCCAATAGTTTATCTTTCTTTTAGTAACTAACTATGCACTGTAGCTGTGTGGTCAGGAAGCCTGTCTGTCTCTCCTGGGCTTCCAGATGTGTAGAATAAGACAGAGATTGGGTCTGCTGGGACACAGAACAAGAGCTCAAGGTTGTCAAAGCCTGAATTACTTGACTTCTTAATCCTAGCTCCATGTTTTACTTTGTTCCTTTTCATTGCAAGAAGAGGGTGGAATTTGTTGGGTCTTCATAGCTGGCAGTACAGCATGGAGTCATGGTAAGATTAAACTTCTCTTTGTTTCCTGTCTGTGGACATAATTTCTTTTTGGTGCCTGACTTGAAGGCTACTATAAAAGGAATGTTTGCTGGGTGTGGTGGTGCACGCCTATAATCCCAGCACTCAGGAGGCTGAGGCAGGAGGATCCTCATGAGTTTGGGGCCAGGCTGAACTACATAGTGAGACCCTGTCTGCAAAGAAAAGGGAAAAAAAAAAAAAGAATGTTTATGAGCTTGTGACACTAAGCTAGCAGGGGCACAGCACCTTTTAGTGGCTCCTCTTCTCAGAGTGGAAATGCTTTCCCACCCTATTTTGGCTGATTAAAAACTGGAACTTCTTTGAAAAGTTTTAAGACTATAGTCAGTTCAAAGATGGTTGCCAAAACAATTTGTACTTTTTTTAAAAGGCCATCTGTTCAAATTAAAACAGTTCCAAACTCCTTTAATCATAGTTTGGATTATAATATAACTTCAAAAACTTAAGATTTCGTGTCCTCATTAACAAAATCAAGGGTCAGGTGTGTGTTACCTGGTAGGGTAGCTGGCTTCCTAGTACTGTAAGAGAAAACTGAGTGAACCTGTTTATCAAGGGGAAAAGTGTACGTTGGGCCATAGCTTTAGAGTGTGCGGTCCGTGGTGAGGCAGACCCATTGATTCTGAACCTATGGTGGACAGCATACTGCAGTAGGAAGCAGGTGGTGGAATAGATTGTTCATCTTGTGGCAGCCAGGAACAAAATCCAGAGAGGACAGAGCCTAGAGTTTCACAACCCCTTTGAATGTGTACCCCAGGGACCTCAGACTTCCCTCCACCTCCTGCTCACTCCCTTTTTTTTTCTCACTAGGGGTTGAACCCAAGGCCTTTGCACTGAGCTATATCCCCACCCTTTTTTACGTATTTGTTTTGAGACAGAATCTTGCTAAGTCACTAAATTGCAGTCCCTATTTGCTCCTCAGCACTATGAAATAAACTTCTTTCCTCTGTTAGCTTTTATAGTTAAGGAAGCAAATGTGCAGTTGATCTGAGGCTGTTGGGGCTGCAAAGAGAACACATTGGTTTGAGCAGCACAGGGGAGAGATGGGCTCTCTCCTCGGAGCTGAAGGATGACCAGCCTAACAGTCAGGCTTGTGCTTGAGCAGTAGTGTGCTGAGAATACCACAGGAAGCCGTGGATGGAGCCTGCGGCTTCAAGGTAAGCTCGGATCCAAGTCAGGTGAACACACAGGAATCTCTGTGGCCCAAGGCAAAGTGGACTGGAATTAGCCAAGCACTCAGGACCTCCCTCAGCCCCTGAGGCTCCAGCAACTTACAGGCCATGCTGGAGTCCTTCCAAGCCTGCAGTAGCCCGTCCTGTGGGCTGGACATGTGACTCAGCTGCTCAGAGGTGTGAGCATTCAAGGCCAGCACACATCCCTTTCAAACAAGCTTCTCTAGCACCTCCGTGTTCATTTGGGAACAAACTTGTGAGATTGCTGGTTTCTTTCCATAAATGAGACATAAGTCTGTAAAATTTTTAAAAATCTATCTAGCACTGACTTGCCGGTTAAGATGCTCATTTGATTTAAACGTAGTCATTGTTGAGAACATGCACTGATTTTTAAAGGGCCCGCAGGTAGGACACGAAAGGGCTAAACAATGAAGATCTGACTACAAAGGGCAAAGGCTGAGTATCTATTAAATAATAGATATTTGTCAAGTGAATGAGCATACCGGAAGGACACAGACAGAACATCTGTGCCTTTGGGACTCTAGGAGATTCCTGTAAGTTTAAATTTTAGGGCCAGGTTTATAGCTCGGCAGCAGAGTGCCTTGCTTAGCAAGTGCAAGGTCCTTAGTTCGATTCCCAGTACAAATAATAAATAAATAAATAGATTTTAGTAGGTCTACATAAATCCAAGGAGACCAGGAATTGATACACAGAGAAATATTTTGCATATGTGGGAAGTGAAAAAAAACCATCCATCCTCTTCTTCACAAAAATAGAACTGAGGGCCAGGGTGTTGCTTGGTGGAAGAGCACGCACACGTCAGCATTTTGGGTGTGAGCCCCAGCACACATGCAAAGAGTTAGACCTAGGGAAGAGATCTGGGGAGGGTAGCAAGTGAAGTGAGGGTAGAAAAGTCTCAGTAAAGGTCATTTCCAGTCCTCCTGACCCTCATCTTCTCAGACTGCATGGCAGAAAGAGATTTTTTTCAGCTACCTAAAATCTCTGCGTACCAGTAGCAGGTTAGAAAGTTAGCTAAATGTCGGATTCTTAAATGCTGCATATGGCAGCGTCTGAAATAGAGATCTGAGTCAGCTGGACTGTGCCTTCAACACCTCCCCAACACAAATGGACCACAGCACAAGAGAGATGAGAGAGAATCTAGGACACTCAAAGACACTTCATGGTCTGCACCATGCACCAGTACCTTTTTTTCCAAATCCTTTTCCCTTTATCTAAGAAAGGAATCTCTCATCCCTTTTGACATGAATAAACCTTCTTTAGGTGAGGGTAGCTGTGAGTCAGTTGAAGTTTTTAATAGCTTTGAAGGAAATACATTGCTTAAGTCTTTCAAATTTCATTTCTAAACATTCTCCTTCTTGAACACTGGAAATTTCTAAACTCTGATCAAATTTTGAGAGACTAAATTAGTCAATGTCGTGCTGGCTCTGGCAGCTTGCGTACTAAATTAGTTAACATCTCTGAAACTCAGAATAGGAAAAGTGCATGTGTTATTTTTAGGGCACTCTGAGACAACACAGGTTTTATTCCTTCCTTACCACAATGGGGAAATTTAAAGTAAAATAAACTTTGAGAATTAGAAAGCTTGCTGAGGAAATATTTATGTATTTATAATGGTGATAGCAAACACATAACAAGATTTGCCTGTCTTTAAGTGTATATATAGTTTAGTCACGTCAAGTACTCTCACATATGGATTCTATAGGACTTTTTCATCTTATAAAATTGAAACTCTAAAGCTGGGTGTAGTGTTGCATGCCTGTAATCCTAGCACTAGGAAGGCTGAGGCAGGAGGACTGTTGCAAGTTTGAGGATAGTGTGGGCTACAAAGGAGCTCAAGGCCAGCCTGAACTGCATAGCGAGACCATTTCAAAAAGACAGGAAAAAAAAAAGAAAGAAAATAGTAATTTTTAAACAAAGGCACTGTGTTGTGCAGGGAAGAATGAATGCATTGAATGTCTTACCTAGGGGTGGGGGTGGAGGAGGAAAGATACTGGTGACATTTTGCAAAAAATCACCACCAGCTGAAACTATGGCAAGACCTCCAAGAATTTTTTGCTAGAAGCATCTCAAGTGTATATGCTAGCTTCCCTTCAAAACAAATGATTTTAAACCAAACTGTTTTCCTTTTGGACTTGTTGACAGAGTTTTGTCTCTAATGAATCATTCTAGAATAAATCCTAAAAGATGATGTAGAAATATTCTAAACCACCAAATATTCAAGGGATCCATTTATTAGGAGGCTTAAATAGTTCCATGTAAAGATAAGCACAAAGCAGATTTTGTTAAACATTCTATTTGTAATAAAATTAATTGACTAATTAATTGATGATCAGCTTATATTAGATTTCAAAATCTTTTTCAAAAAGTTGTTTTGATGCTTTTATGTACCTGGAACCCAATTTGATTATGGTATATTTTTTACTTCCGGGTGTTTTGCCCCTACCCATTTAGAAAAGCCAACAAATGCAGAATAAGAGGCTTAAACTAGTCATTCCTTTTTGAACTGAAGAAAATAGAACATTTTAAAAGGATCTTTAGCTCCAGGCATGGTGGTGCACACCTGTAATCCCAGCACTCAGGAGGCTGAGGCAGGAGGATTGTTGTGAGTCTGAGACCAGCTTGGGCTACAAAGTGAGCCCAAGACCAGCCTGACTGCAAGGCATGACACTATCTCAAAACAAATAAATAAACAAATAAATAAATAATGAAAGGATCTTTAAGTGCATGTAATTAATTCCTTTGCCTGCAATAGGCTTGTATTCCCTCTCTCATTTCAAAAACAGTAAGAGACTCAAGTAAAGCAAGAATATTTTTTTTAAAATCTAGAAATATGTTTCAAGACCCTTTGTAGTGTGAATATCATGCATAGTTTATCTCTGAGGAACTGTGAGTCAGAAGGGCTGAGAAAACATCTGGGTAGAAAAACATACTTTATCTAGAGATACATTTTGCAAAGTGTGATCCTTATCTTCTTTTTAGTGATTATCAAAAAGATCACAAAGATTTCATAACATGAATTCCTCTAAAAGAAATACTGCCTTGTGTGTGAAGTGTATGAATGACACTACTACCTCATTTTTTTAAAATTCATTCCCAATTATTTCTAGTTTTGTTTTTTTCAAGGTTGGATTAACTCAGGACAGATTAACAAAAGAGGCTTAGGAATTTACCTCTATAAAAGTTAATGGTGCAATATTTGACCAGGCTCAGGCATGCGCTACTCTTTAGTAGGGAAAGAAATTAAGGTGACAAAGTTAGACTACATGGAGGGAGCAATAACTCAGAGAGAAGTGGAAGCCTGCCAATTGCAGAAACATGTTGTCCAGGAAAGATCACTGATTGTAAAGAACATCCTCTCTGCTTATATAAGCTACCAGATGTGGTTGAACTGAATCTAAAAAAGAAAGAGCTTATGAGTCATAGGTTACAACTATAGTTGAGCGAAGTTTAGTGGCTCTGTTAATGAGAACACGTTGTGGTGCCTGTGGTAAACAATGTGACAAAATGAGAAAGTGTAGAGTAGATGCCAAGCAGAATTGTAAGTATTCAAAATACCATTTAACTTGTAAATCTGAATATTGAAAATAGGTGCTATGTAAGTGAATAACGATTACATATGTGGTGAGTGATATAAAAAATAGTGGGTGATATAAAAAAATACAAATGTCTTGGGAGGTATTAAGCTTGTTTTTTATTTTGGTACTGGGGATGAAACTCAGGGCCTTTGCGCTAACTTTTTCTTCTCTTTCCTTTTTCTTTTTAATTTTGACACAAGGTCTTGAGAAATTGCTAAGGTGTCTGGGCTGGGCTGGAGCTTGGGCCTCACCCTCACAAGGTATTAGGATTACAGGTGAGTGCCATCAGCTTTTGAGAGTACCAAGGATAACTTTATTAGTGTACACTGACATGACAAAGTTCACTAAAATGCATATTTTAAACATGAGAGAAAAATCCCTTTGAAATTTCCCCATTCAGAAAATTTTAATAGCTTAAGGACTGTGGTTGGTCTAGACGGTGTGTGACACCCCCCTCAAGTACATTGATACCTTGGTTGAAAATCAGTAACTTTTGTTTAGAGACAATTTGATTCACAAACAGAACCATTTGGTGAAATTGTGTTTTTGTTTATAAACTCTACATCAGGTAACATACATGACCACGGTCATCTTTTCCACACAGACCCCAAATTGTAGAACAAATTAAATTCCTGCACTGTGCTACCACCACATGCAGTGCACATTTCACAGAACTCTATCTTCTTTCTTTGTGGTGCTGGGGATCCAACATGGCCTCATATGTGCTAGGCAAGTGCTCTACCATTGAGTTACACTCCCAGACCCGTGTTTATTTTAAAATGTTGTGGGTTAGTGTTCTAGTGTCTAACCAGACAAGGAATGAGAAAACTGTCCTTGTATCAAATAAATACCAGTCATAGCTTCTTTGCACCGGAGATCATAAATCCATGATGGACTTGATTCTGGAGAATAGAGAAGCCCTTCACCTGCCGATATTTGAAATTAGCCCTGATCACCCCACGTCACAAGGGTCTTTCCTGATTCCTTAGAAGGTCAGGTAATTTTGACGGAGAACTTTAACGTAAGTGATCTTATTTTTTTACCCTGATCTACGGGGGTCCAGCGTAGTAGTTTAGTCTGAAATGATGGCCTCCTGTAATTTTTATTTAATAATTTTCTCTTTGTTTCTCTGTCTGTCTGTCCATCTCTTCTCTCTGTCTCTCTGTCTCTGTAGCTCCTGTTCAGTCATTTTTTTTTGGTACCAGGAATTGAGCTCAGGACCTTGCACTTGCCAGGCAGGTGCTTGTGCTGCTGAGCTATATCCCCAGCCCTCTATCTTCTGTTCAGTATGACTGGATTTTGTCAATTGTGTTAGTCTTTGCAATGAATTGGTTTTTGTATCTATTGATTTTTTTCACTGTTACTTTTGATTTCATCATTAATTTCTGATGCTATTTCCTCTTTTCTACACACTCAACCGTTAAGTTGCTTCTCTTTTTCTAGTACTTAAGGTGAAAACCAAAGTTACTGATAAAGGTGTTGTTGGTTTCTAACATAGGTGCGCTATGATTTATATATCTGGATGTCACCAAAGCCTCACACACCGATAGGCGGAGCTTTGGGAGGTGACTGGATCATGGGGGCTTGGTGCTTATCAGTGCATTGGTCCACTGATGAGTTTATAGCTAAAGGTAATGTTGGGAGGTGAAGCCTGGTTGGAGATGGGTCACTGGGGGCACGGCCTGAAAGGGTTTATCTTTTCTCTCCTCCTCCCTTGATTCCCCTCTCTATTTCCCATCACCATGCCATGAGCTGCTTCTCCCCTGCCATGGCCCTGCCGTGGAGCCAGCAAATTATGGCCTGAAAACCTCTACAAACTGTGAGCCAAAATGAACCGTTCCTCCTTAGAGCTGTGGGTGTTGGCATTATGTCTTAGCAACAAGAAAAGTAATTAAGACAAGGTGTTAGTTCTATAACAATTCCCTAAGCATTATTTTAGCTGCATTCTACAAATTTTAATGTCATTTCATTTGCATTTGATTCAAAATAATTTCTTCTTCTTTTGATCTCTTATTTGACCAATAATTTATTTAGAGCTGTGACTTAGTTTCTTAATTTGTGACTTTCCAGAGCTAGATCTTTTACTGATTTTTAACTTTATTCCTGTTGGCCAAAAAACATATTTGGTATCACTTAAAACTTCACAGTTTTTGACACTTGTTTAAATAATGGAATATGCATATCTTGTTAAATTCCATGTTTCCTTTAAGAGAATGTGTGTTGTGTGGTTTTTGGTAGTGTTTGGTGTAAGGATCAAAACAAGTGGAGGGCTAGGCGTAGAGGTGTACACCTGTAATCCCAGTGCTTGGGAGGCTGAAACAGGAGGATTGCAAGTGTGAGGCCAGCATGGGGTACATAGCAAGACCTGTATCAAAACCAGACAAAACTAACAGTAAAAAAAGAGTTGACCTATAGTATTATGCAAATTATTCTATCCTGGCTGGCTTTTGTCCGACTTCTATCAATCACTGAAAGAAAGCTATTGAAACCAGTGACTATAATTGCAGATTTATCTGTTTCTCCTTGGTGCTCTCATTTTTTGATTCATGTGTTTTGAGATTCTATTTTTATGTGCAAGACATGTAAGACTTACGCACACTTGATAAATTGCTTTATTGCTAGGCCTTTATCACTGTTAATATTCCTTGCTCAGGAGTCTACTTTGTAATATTCATGTAGTCACTGTAGCCTTCTCTTGAGTAGTGTCTGCCTGGTGTGTCTTTTTCGTCTCTAACCTTTCTGTAGTTTACATGTAAAGCTTGTTTTTGACACACAGAATTGAACTGAGTGCTCTTATGCCTTACAAATGAGGCGTTTATTTATTTATTTATTTATTTATTTATTTATTTTTGTCTTTTTGAGATAGGGTCTCTTTTTCTATGCAGTTCAGACTGACCTTGAGCTTACTTTGTAGATCAGGCTGGTTTCAAACTCTCAGTGGTACTCCTGCCTCTGCCTTCTGAGCTCTGGGATTACAGGCATGCACCATCCCACCCAACCTCAAATGAGGTGTGTAAATGAGACTGATAAATCATTAACCCAGACAGGAGTTCTAGTGTTCCACAATTTGGCAGAACTGTTCATGGACCCCAGGAAAGCATTTTACTTATCTTTACTGTAGACTGTAAAAGGTGCAGAGGAAGGTGTGCCTTCCTGTGGCATTGTATCTGCCAACCTGGAAACTGAATCTCCTCATGCGAGAGTTCTTATAAAAGTTGGTCTGCATCCCCACTCCACCTCTCCACAGCCAAACTTCAGTCTTCTAATCACCAGGTATTTCTGGTAGCCAACCCCACCCTAAGGGTATCCTATGTCCCACCCAAGTCACTTGTCACTTCATTAGCATAGGAGCACTCGGTGAGTAACAAAAGACACTCCTATCATGCAGGAAATTCCAAGAATGTTAAGGGCGTTATCAGGCATTGGGGACAAAGGCCAAATATATATCCTATTGCACCACACGGTCCTTTCTTATCTTCACCTCATTGTCAGTTATGAGTCTGCACACATTTTCTGCAGTATGTATGGACTTTAGTCCTGTGTGAGTGTTGACTCAGCAGTCCAACAGCATTGGTTCAATTTCTGGTTTTGAACAATGTGTGTGACCTTGGACAAGTAACTCAGTTTCTCTGATATGCATTTATCTCTAGAATGGAGAGGCCAAATCCTACCTCAGCAATTTGTGCTGAGTATTAAATTATGCCAGGCATGGTGGCACATGCCTGAGATCCCAGCACTCTGGAGGCTTAGGCAGAACAATTGCCATGAGTTCAAGACCAGGCTGGGCTACATAGTACAAGGCCAGCCTGAACTATGTAGTGAGACTGTCCCAAAAACCAAAAAAAAAAAAGTATTACATTAAGAGGTACTTAAAAGCTTTTTTTTTTTTTTTGAAGGCTTTTATATGTGCATGGTACCTATTGGTTGTGGTAAAATTACTCATAAAATGTCAACCAGCCCAAGGGCCTGGGCTCAAATTATGCCATGTATTGTCTTATGCTCATGACGATCTCAACTGTCAATGGATTTGTGCAGTCACTCAAGACCTGAGAAGTGTTTCTCAGCTATTGATGGATCTTCTTCAGATGCAGAACCAAAAAGACTTGTTAAAATAAAGACCAGTTACATCTATTTCTGTTTTTCATCCAACTATCACTCAGTGTTAGGAAATTAGATAATTTAGAGCAGTTTTATTATAAAACTGTGTTAGCCAGTGAGCTGTTATTTCAAAAATTTTTATTAATCGATTTGTTGATTACTGTTTTTATGAAGTGTTTATAATATAATCCTAATAACATAATATATATATATATATATTACATATATATATATGTATATAATATATATAATACTACTAGTTATAGTAGTATGTTTTAAGGAAACCAATACTGTATTAATTTCTTGGGCAAATATATAATTTCTTCATATAAAAATAGAACTATTTTAAAAATTTCAGTATGAATTCATATTTATAGAATTCTTGGCAAGCAAAAATTATTTTACCGTATTATCTATCCAGCAAACTTATTTTGGCTTTTTTTTTTTTTTTGAGACAAGGTCTCACTATGTAGTTTTAGCTGCCCTTGAGCTCACTTTGTAGCCCAAGCTGTTCTTGAAATCAAAAGGATCCTCCTGCTTCAGCATCCCAAGTGCTGGGATTACAGGTGTACACCACCACACCCAACTCAATCCTGCAAATTTAAGGAGCTCCATGGAAATAAAACTTCTTTTTGAAAGTCTTCATAATTTATTACAAATGTTATCAGTACGTAGATATGTATTTCTGTCTTTATAATCAAAGTGTGCATACTGTCAGGGATTCTTGTCTTATATTTTCTTACCTGTGTTTAGGTAGTTCTGTAATTCTTTTTTTTTCCCTTTCTTTTATATTTTCTAATCCTAAACAATATATGTAAGCAAGTATGTTTTCAATCACATATCATGTTCATTAAATAATCATCTCCTTCACCAATTTTAATAGGTAACGAGCAGGTCACAGAACCCTTCTGTGGGTGACTGTATTTTCTGAAGATGGCCACAAAATTTATCCCATCACTTGATTTTCTTACAAAATGAGGTTGCTATGTTTCCATAAAGTGGTAGAAGTCTATGTTCCCTTTCCTTATGACTGCCTCAACTAACAAAATGCAGTAGGCCTGCATGGCCTGCTTTGTCAGAGGTAATATGGTACACCCTCTCCTCTCTTTCTATTTGCCTTTGGAACCCAACCAACCACCACGGAGTGAGGAAGCCTGGACCATGTGGTGATTCCACATGAAGAGTCCAGCTGACAGGTTCTGCTAAGGCTCTTGCTGGCAGCCAATATCAACCTAGACGTGGGCATGAACAAGCCTTCCCATCAGAGCTATCCACAGAAAGCCGTCTGCTGAAGAAAATGTCCCGACTCTACCCTATCCAGTATGACAACACACCACCAGGAGGTTACTGAGCAATTATAACACAGCTTGTGTGAATGAGAAAGTGAAGTTTCAATTTTATTTAATGTTAACTTAAATAACCATATGTGTCTGCCTAACGGTTGCCCCCTTGAACAATTTAGCTTCAGAGGGTTATTACCATGGGTGACCATGGGGTTCTTCCCAGATGGTTTCCTAGGTTCTTCTACGTGCTGAGCAAAGAATTGGATGTGGTGCACAATGGTAAGGAAAAAGCAGTAAAGTTTGAATCAGGCAACAGTACGCCCAGAGGAATCAGGCTCATGCGGGTGGAAAGGAAAATGGTACGTGTGCTGAATAGTTTGAATTTAAGAATTAAAAATGTTGCCAGGAGTAGTGGCGCATACCCATAATCCCAGCACTTAGGAGGTTGAGGCAGGAGGATTACCACAAGTCCAAGGCCAGCCTAGGTGGGCTACAGAGTGAGTTCAAGGACGGCCTACATTATGTAGTGAAATCCTCTCTCAGAAAAGAAAATGAATTAAAAATGTGCAGGGTCTAAGACGCCTCTCACGGGGGCGTCCAGAGCACGATTGGCAATGAGACTGATAGGGTACTGAGGCTTGTCAGTTGTGTCTACTGCACATAATCCATTCCCATAATCCATTCTGTTACAGTTGGATGTATGAGACGCAGCCCATACGCACGCGTCTTTAATGAATTTCAAGTGAAGAAAGTTTACTTTGGGTCATGCTGGCAGGTCTGATACATGGTTTGGGATTTCAAAATCCTCTAGGGTGGCCCAGGGGTCTTTGTTTTTTTATCTCTGCTTCTGGGTAGTACAGTTCATAAGAAGAGGGTGAGGGGGTGTCTGTTGGCCTTGGGTGTTGGGAGTGAAAATCACATACTGATTTTCAGTTATGGAATAACAAACACATTTTTCCTCCCTCTCTGGTTTTTGTTCTTCTCTACAGTAAACAGAAAGGCACAAATGCCCCCCCCCCCCGCCCCTTTTAAGGTGCTGGGCACTGAACACAGGCCCTTGTGCGTGCTGGGCAAGTGCTCTACCAGGGGGCTGTGCCCCAGCCCTGCTGCTGGCTTTCGAAGAGCCTTCTAGCTGCGGTTGGATGTGTCCTCCCAGCCAGGCTGCTTGAGCGGCAGGACATCTACACTCATCTTCCTTCCTCGAAGCTGAGTCACTGCTCAACACCCGTTACTCTGGTTATAAATGAGGTCGCAGGAACATTAGTTCAGGCTGGTTTCTCCCACTTGGAAAATGTTGGATTTCAGCACCCCACCCTGTCTTCATGTTCTCCTCTAGTTATTTCTAAGGAAAATCTGTTCTGGCAGAAAAAAGGCACCCATTCCTGGCTGGGGAAATTGCAAATATCAACGAATGAAACAGAAAAAAAAAAACAAAAACAAAAACCCTCCTTCTATTCTAAGTAGATGAGAAAAAGTCACCCTTTAAAAAAAGAAAAGGAAGAAAGAAATGTCTCCAGGAGCACCGATGTTCTCAGGCAGGGTCTGTGGTGGGGCCGGGGTGTCCCCGCCCCAGGATCTGATGGCCTCACGCAGGGCACCAGCAGAAGCACACACAGCAGCCGTGTGTCTGGGCTGCCCTGAGTTTTGTCCCAGGTCTCAATCCTCTACATCTTAGGTGGTGCTTTGGGGTCTTTGTGAGTGTATGGAGCCCCTGCAGGGGGCGCCCTGTTAAGCCCTGGGGTCTGCATGCTCTTTCCAGGCCCAAGTTCTCCCTAGGCTTGAGAGCCCTGGGAACCTTACCAGGGATCTGCCTTCTGCCCCTAAGCTTTGCCACGTTACTCAGTGAATGTGAAGAAGGACTGTCAGCTCCGCGCTGCAGTGTAAAGGCCACCAAGCAAACAGCTCTGTGGACTGAAGTCTTTGTAGTCTCATCTGCAGTGGCGCATAGCAATCACAGTGCCTGACTAGGCCACGGAACCATGCAGCCCTCCCCACCAACACCAGCTTGGTGGGTCCTTACACCTTCCGCAGCAGGGCATGCAGTCCCCTCCCTCTCTCCCTTGGACTAACCTTCCCACAAGTCCTGCAGCGTCATCTAGGGATCCAAGGGAACTTCATGACAGCAAAGTAGGCCAAACTCTCAAATGCTGTGTGCCCAGGATAGCCAGACAACTGGGTGGAGTGTGGCTTAGGCTGTCAGTTTCCTAAAACGGACTACTTCTTTTACAAAAGGGAGGAAATATTTTCACATATCAGGTCTCTGGAAGTAGGATAAATTTCTTTCTCCACTGGGAAATCACATGTTTATCCCTCAAGAGGCCTGACTTGATCTGAGAGGCTGTTTTTTTGTAGTCTCAAAAGAGCTGACACACAGCAAACTATGTTGTGTTTGAAGACAGCCAGAAAACACCCGAGGTCCCCACTGGGATTTTACTATTTGCTGTTCATATTGTGGATACATGGTTCAACCTGTGGTAGATCCTCATTCAGGGAAGGAAGGGCCAGTTTCCAACGAAGAGTTCATTTATTTGGAAAATCCCAAAGTACTACTAAAGATAATAACTGAAAACAAATTTCCCAATCTCTGTCTCCTTGTTTCTCACACACACACATACACACACACACACACACACACACACACACACACACCCTCCCTATTAATCACCTTTAGAACACTAAATAGATTTGTTGTTAATTAGGTAATAAGCTTTTATAATTTTAGTATTAGACTAGAGTTTTGCAAGAGAAAAGACCATGCTATTTTCCCCAAGATGACTTCTTAGATCACTGTCAAAATATTGTCTAATAGAGAAAAAATTGCAGGAATGATTCAACTTCTCATGTATTTAACATTTTTCTTTTTCAGCCTTCACTATAAAAGGCCTCAAAATCTCATGGAGTAGATCAGTTTCCTTCTTAATCTGAATCAACTATCCTCAGAAATGATACTGCTGCTTGCTAAAATTCAAGAAATCATACTTTAAAGATGATTTGAATTTAGAATAAAATGTGCTCCTGGATTTGTGTAGGTCTGATATGAATGTGGCATTGCAGAAAATTGTTTGGATGCTTAGTTTTGATATCTCAAGAAGTTGGCTAGTTATGTACAATGATTAATCCTGTGAATAGGGTATTATGCTGTGGAACGAAGCTAGAAGGGACTCCCTTTGTTGATTTTTCCCCTTGAGATACATGGGTGTGACTTGTTTTCTTTTCTGATCGGAACAAAGATAAGCAGAAAACTCTTCCCTTACAACTAAAATTCCTTGTTCTTAACAAGGTTAAGGGGGAGGGAGGACAGGATGGCAGATACAGCCTAGCTTCATTGTTGACTGATATTAGTGCATATGTTGGATTTAGCAAAAACAAAGGCACAGCACAGGCATATACACTTATTTACTGAAGCTATTGGCTCATGAGCATTTTAATGACTGCAGTTGTATTAAAAATATGAAAGTAGAAGAAAAACAGTAAGCAGTTATGAAACAATATTTCTGATTGTTTTATTAAAGGACACTACAGCCTCACAGTAATACACCACGTACAGTTTAAAATCAAACAAAGGTTGCTTACCAGTAGTTATTTATTTTGCATTTGTCTGATTTAGGAAGTGAGAAAAAAAGCCAACTCTGTTGACACTCAAGTGTATTTTCATTTAAAATCCCCACAAATTAGAAAATGTCTGTTACAATGGTGATTTAAAAAAGCGTTATTTGGAAAAAACTTAGGTAAGTGTGCTTATTTCCTGCAACACCTCAGATTGTGTGATTAGTCTTGTAAGGACACTTAATGAAATAATTCGAAGCCTGTGTTCATGTTTTGGACAGTGCTCAGCAGTGTCTTGTCCTGTCCTTCGATGCAAATAGGAGGAAAAATATATATGCACTTAGTCTCGAGCCCTGAAAACATTCCCTGTCCTGATTCCACCATTTGCTCATGTCCCACACGAATAAAAGGATGTAACGGAGGAACCAGGGCCTTTCTGCCATTGTCTTTTCTAATTAAAATTCTGAGTATTAAACACAGTTGACTACGTCCATGCATCCGTGACATGCCATCACCACATGCCAGAAACCCTGATCAGGAGCGCCAGGCAAGGGCTCTCTCCTAACATCATTAAGATTCATTGTCCCCTGCGCTGCTGAAAGGCTTTGTCAAAGCAGATAATAACATCCTGTCAGGAATGTGCAAACAGAAATGTACGTTAAGTTGTCCTTTCCCTCCTTTTTTTTTTTAACTATGGCAACTTAGCTGCATTCCTAGTTTACGGGCTCAGATATTATATTAAAAGGTTTCCAGGTTCTTAATAGTGTAAAATGTTCCCAAAATAGGGCATTAAAGAAGGTTAGGTGAAAAATATTTGAGTCACTAGGTGGGGAGAGTCCCGGGAATAGTAGTCAAGCACAGTGACTATCAAAACAAAAGAAGGTGTAGCTTAGGAGTGCGAAGGTGGGTAGAACTGTGCGTCAGGATGTGGGGTGTTTAACCTGGAACAAGACAAATAAAAGCACCGCTCTCTTTTCCTTACAAACCTCCGGTATCTTTTATATTATAATCTCAGCAAACAAAGTGCTCTTGAACTATTTCTTATTTATCTGCGGGACACAGACTTCCCACTTGCTGGCTTGCTGAACGCAGCAGGAGCCATGATGTTATTTGTGCATCTGATGGTGAGCACTTGCTTCTTCAGACTTGGTATTTTCCTTTACTGTGTTCACTGATCATGCATATGTGCTGAAACCATAGAAGATTTAAATGTATCAGTTTCTTAACAAAATACAAAGCACAGCACAAGATGGCAGCGGGAGGAGGCCTGGGCGGGAGAAGCAGCGGTGGCAGAGGCTGTAGTGGGCAGGTGGTGGCCCTAGTGGCGGGACAGGCAGCAGTCGCAGTGGCTTGTTGGATAAGTGGAAGACTGATGGATGACAAGCCTGTAAAAATTGACAACTGGGATGGATCTGCTGTGAAAAACTCTTCGGATGATTCTGCCAAAAAGGTACTTCTGGCAAAATACAAATGCATAGAGAATTTTGGTCTAATTGACGGTTGCCTCACCATCTGTACCGTCTCCTGTTTCTTCGCCACAGCGGCTTTAATTTGGGATTATATGCACCCCTTTCCCTAGACTAAGCCAGTTTTGGTGTTGTGTGTCGTATCATATCCTTTATGCTTAGTTTTTCTCCTACTTTTTTGAAATTTCTGCTGATACTTCTTCCCACAAAACTTTCATTTTTAGGGCCTGTTGCCATTAGAATTTAATATTAGGAGCTGTAAGCGTCTAAATTCATGTAGTGCCATTGATATTTTAGGTTTAATTTTTTAAAATCTGTAATCCACCTTAGTTATTGTAAAGGCTATTATAATATAAGCGCTAATAACAAAGCACAGTCTTGTTGAGACTGGGCCCTTCTCACTTTTAGCCTAGAACTTATCCCATTTGACCAGCCTGCTTGAAGCCACTCATTCCAGGATATTAGCAAAGCATTGGATTTTGAAGATTCAAATCTGTGTCCAGCTTCCCTTGAAGCTGAGGTGCTGGCCTCAAGATACTGAGCATAAATTATGAGTTTGTCTTGTGTTATGGTAAAATAAAGAACCTTTGCTAGAGCTCTGGGAAAAAAATACAAAGCACAGAAAATGTGAGGCAATAACAGAATGCCACCCTATAATTGGTTATTGTTCATTCAGACATATGTATGTGCATTTATACAAAAGGCGTCTTGCTTTTTTTTTTTTTTGCCAGGGTCTCACTGTGTAGTCTAGGTTCGCCTTGAGCACATTTTGTAGCTCATGTTGGCCTCAAACTTGTGGCAACCCTCCTGCCTCTGCTGGGATTACATGCACGCACTGCCACGGCTGGCTCAAGGCTCTTGGTTGTTTTAGTTTTGAGACCTATTCTGAATCTAGTTCCCCAGGTCCCCCAAAACCGGAATTGCTGAGGGTACAGTATGTTGACCTCTGGTGGAGAAAGAAGTCTACTGGTAAAAAGATCATTGCTTGGGGGAATGGAGATATGACAGTGGGAAATAAAGTGTGGACTCTTACTGGGTTAGTTTGGGTGACAAGAAATATGTCAGGAATATTTTTATCGCAAGCAACAGTGATGGAGTCAGACTGATACAGGCGAAAAGGAGGACACTTGGTAGGATATAAGAGTAATTCACAGAATCCAAGGATGACGTAAACAGTGAAGTCACTGGAAGGCAGGAACAGGGTGGCCTCAACCCAAGGTGCTTGTGGAAGGTTTCTAGGGCCTGCTTTGTAGCAATGTCCATCGCAAAGCCCCGTGACTTTTGGTTTAAGTTTCTAATTTTTGGCCAGGAGTCATGGTGCACCCACCCAGGCTGGGTTACATGGTGAATTCCAGGTCAGCTTGAACTACACAGTAAGACTGCCTAAAAGTTTCTAATTTCTAAGAGGAAGACACTGTTCAGTCTACTTTAGTCACATGTCTACCTGTGGATCAGGGTCACAAAGCGGGGATCCATGTGGGGGTGGGGGTTCCATGTCTGTGTGTTTCCCAGAATTGCGGATATGAGCTGCGTGCCATTGTAATTGGAACCTGTCAAGCACTGACATGAGCTCATTTATAGAACTTTGGCTATTTATTATCATTGTGTTAGGTTTCCAGTGCAGAAAAAGAAACAAAAGAATAAACGCCTTCAGCGATACCTAATTCCTCTGGGGCTAGACCCAGAGAGATGGGGTTTATAAAGAGTCTGGCTGGGGTGGGTGGAGCTTAAGGGGCGGGCTTAGTGACCTATCAAGAGCTGATTGGGGGTTTCTTATCCTGCGAGGGAAGGGCAACAGGAAGTTGGGAAGTTGTACTCCATCTGGGCTGAAGGGAGAAGAGAGGGGCGTGGTCACTGGGAAGATAAGCTGTTGTTTTGACCACCCTAACAATTGAGCAAGTCATACCTATCAGATTGGATGGGAAGAGTCAGTGACTATGGAGAAAAATCAGCATGAAGTTATCATTGTTTCTTCATCCTAATACCTACTTTGCAGAATGGTTGTGGGAGTTCACTGGGAGTATGGATGCAGAGTGCCCAATATGTGCCTGACACAGAAGATACCCATAAAAACAGCCACAATCAGTAGGAGTTCAATAATTTGTTCAACTGATGTCTCTGTTGTATTTTTATGAAAACGGGATTAGGGTTTTGCATGCAAGACTTATATTCAGATCTCTGAAGTATTCATTATAATCTAAGGCATATCCCACCACAGATAAGTCTGGAATCTCAAATCCAGCATCTTAGCAAAGAGAAAGAAAAGAAAAAAAGAGTGCATTAAGACTAATCCTACCGTATGCTTTCCTTGGTATTCAGACTGTGAGGACATTCTGTCTCTCATGCAGGCAGAAGGAAGTAAAATGGTATGAAGTGCACAGGATAGGCCCAGTAGGACTAGGCCAGAATGACCACTGGGCTAGACAGGGAAAACAGGCAAACATACATAGGAATGACTGGACTCCTCGCAGAGCTGAGAAAGAGCTCAAGAGGCCCAGTGGAGAACAAGAAGTGCACATGAGTTGGTCCTGTGGCCTTGTTGTTCCAAGCAGCACATTGTGACATAAAGCCAAAGGGAACACTCCGAAAAGCAGAAAGGGCAGCTCAATCAGAAGGCATTAGAGGACCGCACCCTACGAAGAGGTATGCAGACTGCAGCAGACAGGAAGCAGTTCTTCACTGCTTCAGTGTTCCCAGCTGGGTATAGGGCTGGAAAGCAAAACCTGGGTGACAAAGGAAAGGGAAGGGCATTGTTCAGCTGGGGGAAGAGAACTGGAAGTGTTATTTTAATGCTGGACTTAGAATCTACAAGGCTGAGGACATTAATTAGCTCTTTATCTCTACTGAGAGCAGCAGGAGAGGAAGTGAATTTAAATGTAGCACAAGGTCCTCAGCAAAAGAAGACTTTATTGAAAGGAAGATGACTTTTTATAGAAGAGGATCCTAAGAATCAGGGAGCAGCTCTCCTTCACAGATCTTGTGAAAGAATAAGCGTGCCATGATCTACTGATTTCTGAGCTATTTTCAGTGTTTTAGAATTTTAGGTTGTTTATTTCAGTCCCATAGGGGAGATGAGCTTGCTTGCTTTCACAGAGCTGTCCTTCTTTTAGCCCATGGGCTTAGAGCACAAGCGGGTATGTCCACGGTAACTGTGCCTCAGATTTCCATCCCTGTGACCAGAGTACTCTCACATGGAGAAACCAACAGACTCATCCTTACGGAACATGCTGGGCGTGAGGGATCAGTTTTCTAGGGCATTGCATTGTGGGCTTATTGGTCAGAAAACCTGCTTGATTCCGCCAAACTGCAGACTTTCTTGAGAAAATCAGAGGAGACGCACGAGCAGAATGAAAGACCTCAGAGGTTGTAGTTAGCGTGTAAGAAAGCATCAACGATGAGAAAGGGACTAAAGATGCAAAGCTTCATAAATCCAGAGAGGAAAAAAGAAACAGATTCTGGGCCAGCTAAAAGAACATGCATAAATCCCAGGAAACCCCGGTTGTAACAATAGTGGGTTTACTTTGAGCAATGCAATCCGTGCAGCAGGTGTGGCAGCCCAGAGCCCAGAGACAGTTTAGGACAGTTTAGGAAGCCGAATCTTGTGACGTTGGGAATCTAGGAAGGACAATGGAACAGTAGGTCAGTCAGAAATGTGACTGACTCCTCACTTATTGGTAAATAAACGCAACTCCTACACTTACACTTGCAACTGCTGTTGTCAGATAGACTGCCGCGGCCTGACCCTGCCTGGCCCTGTACTAGGGCAATGTGGCCCTCACTCTGTAACCTGGATGTCTTCTGTTTGTTTAGTCTATTAAGTAGGCATAACGATAGCAGCTCCATTTAGCAAACTATTGCGAGGACGGAATGTTGCTCCCAGAACAGTGCCTGGCACCTCATGCTGGTGTAAAGCATTATCACTCTTGTTGTTTTAATTTATTTTTCAACTATTTTCATATATATATTTTGGTACCAGGACTTGAACTCAGGACCTTGAGCTTGCAAGGCAGGCGCTTATCGTATTATTTGATTTGTTGTGATGCTAGGGATCCAACCCAGTGCTTCCCACTTTAGGCGAGTGCTCTACAGCTGAGCAACAGTCCTCTCCCCAGCTGCTACTGTTTCATTTGTTTTTGTTATAAGCGACACAAGAAAGTTGTAATTAATTGGATATGTTTGAACCGAACGTTTTTCAATTTCAGTTAAAACCTTATCTATTTGGTGAGTATTTTATACTATTTCCTTACCACATTGTGTTTAGTAACCTCACATAACCTTGACCCCTGTCTTCGATTTCCGAAGCCAGTAACCAACAGGAACACACTATTGGGTCCATCCGCCCACAGATGACACCTTCTAGGCTCTATACCTAGCAGAGGAATGAAATTTGTTTTCAGACTAGTGAGTCGCTGGCACATGACCCATCCATACTGTGCCTGTCTCTAATGTTTGTTCAGCTTGATTATGAGAACTGTGGCCAAATTATCCCAGGAGCTTTAGAGAGAATGTAAGTTATAAAAATCAAGCTGAAGTCTGCCTTATGCAAGAAAAAAGATTTGTCTCTAGTGTAAGAAAAATAAATAAGCTTGCTACTTGTTTATTTCTTCTGACATTAGAATTAACCCATTGCAGGGAGGCAGGAGAGAGTGCTCTAGGTGAGGAATGCCCTCCAGAACACGGGAGGAAGGTATCCAGCGATAACTGCCCTGCTCCTTCGTGGCTTGCGCTTCTGGATGTCAGATTGGAGGTGACTGTGAGAAGCCTTGCTGTGCCTTAAGACTCAGGCTTGCTCAGTCTCCATTATGCATTGTGTGGTAACAGGTCCTGAAGGCACCTTCTACACCTTCACGGCACCTCTGTGATGGGTGGGTCTGAATTACGCCAGCCTGGTAAGTCTTTCTCTACCCCGAAATGTGTCAGCTGGGGTTCCAGAGAGTTACTGTTATCTGTATAAAACCAGACAGTAATACCTAACACACTGGACAGAAGTCTGTGATGGATGCACGCTACCGGATTGAAGACCCTCAATTTTTTTTTTTTTTTTTTGGTACCGGGAGTTAAACTCAGGACCTTGTGCTTACCAGGTAGGCACTTAAGCCATTGAACTATATCCCCGGCTTGAAGACCCTCAATTTTAATGGAGATCAGAAGTGTACAGGACTATTGCGCTATAATGCTTCCACTACACAGGGAAACCAATAAACCCTTAAGCACAAAGCAAAACACCAGCACAAAAACAAAACGAAAAAACCCCACTTCCATTTGGGTCTAAAGCCATCACTTCTTGATGTTCTCTTTACCAACAAACTGTCAATAAAAAAATGTGGATGGCTTTAGTCATTCCCATCAGTTTAATTACAAATAGAATTAAGCATCACTGAGGTGGGTGTGTTTTCCCTTGAGCGAGTAGAGCACCGTCACATCCTTTTGTAACTCCTGCCCTTGTTGCTGTGCCACTGCCTCCGGATGAAAGGAAGGGAGCTGAGCAACTGCGCAGGGGCGCATCCAGCTGCCCCTACAGACAGACGGCTCACGGACGCATAGCCAGGAGGGGCTCAGAAATAGGCAAAGCACTCCCCATCCTTGTCCTCTCTGAGGCTGTGCAGTCAAAGGGCTATTGCCCCCCCCCCGGAAAGGCTCAGTGGTTGCAATAGACAGATACTGTCTGGGAAGAGCCTCTTGGGTTAGCATCCCCCTGCACTCTCGGGGAAGAAGAGAACTCACCATGCTATGTATGAATGTCCCACTTACTGGTTACCTTCATTATGCTGGGCTTGTATTCCTCTGTGCAGGGCTTGCATGGTCTTCCCAGTCTCAACAAGATCCTTTGCAAAAGTACAGAAAAGTTCAGCAAAACGTATTTGTGCAGCATAGTAGCATTTTTCATCCAGAGAGATATTCCTTGTAATAATGGATCCTAATTACAAATGGTATCTCACTGGGGTCCAAGTTAGAAGCAGGGCCAGTGCTATTTTCTTATGTGCTTTTCAGGAGCGTTGTTTGGGGTAATATACTTGTGAATATTTTTTCCCTGCATCCTGGAGCTGCGTGCAAGGGTTAATTCAGCCTTTCAAGAGCATGTGGGGCTCCTTCTCTGGAGTACACTGGGACTCGTGCGTGCACATTCAGGGATGAAATTTGGCCCTGAGGTTATGTAACACAATATGAGATGCATGAATTTTCATGGGCATGGGACATACATCTGCATACAGTGAATAGATAAACACCTCCCCCTGGTACTCCCCACTCAATAGGGGATTCTATGGTTGGGGAGTGAGATGTGTCTGGGCAGCAGCGGGTAAGAGCCCACGAGTGCTAGGGGTCCGAGGCTGCTGTGAACTCAGGCTCCCCTCCCCTGACCAGCTGCAGCACAATTAGAGTAGAATGGGTTGCCGCAATGTATTGTCTGTGGGACAGAAATCAGCTGTCAGGAGCTGATTATCAGCACAAGAGGTCTGAATTTAGCCTGTGTAGGGCAATTCGTTTGGCTGGAGGGTCTGCTTCATGGGTTATGTGGAGCCAAAGGAACTGCGGATGCACCAGACACACACAGGCAGTTGTGGAACAAAAGCCCGAGGATGGCTCCCCTGAATTTTCCCCAGCTGGTAAGACAGACCTGCTCCCGAACTGGCTGCTTGTTGCGTTAGTGCCCAGGGCTAATGCCATGTGGTTCCCTCTTTTTTCTTTTACTTTTTTTTTCTAAACAGGAAAAAAGATTACACAGTTCCCTTAGATTGCCATTGAAAAACGATTGTAATTATGATTTTGATACGAAAAATACTTGAGAATTAAAGTCAATAACATTGAATTTAGGGCAAAGACAGTTCTAACCTCGGTTTTTACTGTTAAATAAAATGGGCTCTTGTGGCTAGTTTTCTCTTCACAGCTGTCTGATTCACATTTCCGTGAAGAACCTTAAGTGTTAGGACCAACTAAGCCGCTTGTGAAACGATGTCAGCCAGGATAGAGTATCACACCACCACTGTTGCAAAGCTTGGCTACTAAATTATTGAAGGCCAGAGGTTATAGTTACTTCCTATTCAATCAGTTTGGAGAGCCAGGTGCACAGTGGGAACTCAATAAATCCTTGGCCGATTTGACAACAAGTTCTACATTTAACAACTCACTGTTAGATTCTTTAAACTTCTAAATATGGAAAAGGGAAAGCCAGCTTACCTCCATGACGAGGACATTCGGAAAGAAACACAACCTATATTGCAGAACATGATGAAAATCTGGCTCACAAAATAACATATATTTTGCTTATAGCTAGAATTTCACAATTTTCTTATCTAGTCCTGCCCCATCCATCTAATCCAAATGGCTGGAGGTTAATCTAGGTATTCCAGATTCATTTTGAAAGTCTTTGTGGAAGTACTTGGTATGGCAACTTTGGTATCTACATTCATGTGAGGAGCAGACTGTATTTATTATCTGTCTGAAGAATCACCCATAAAGTCACTCCACCCTGATAATTCTGCCCTTTGCCTGCACTCAGTGGTTCTTTGGGAGGCAAAAGCTTTTTAAGTATTCACTAGGAAAACAAGCTATCAAAACCTATACCACCAAGGGAGACAGCAGTCTGTGGATGGATTATGTATTTTTTTGGGAGGGGTGGTACCAGGAATTGAACGTAGGGCCTTGTGCTTACCAGGCAGGCACTTGTGCCACTGATTATGTATTCTGCTGTGATGTATTCCCTGTTCCCAGGTAGCCACCCAAAGCACTGGGGATTCAGTATTTACTCCTGGGTTTTCAACCTGAGGCAAAGGTGGGCTGGGGAAAGAGCTCTGAGGGGCCCAGTGTCAGTGAGATGGTCCCGACACACCTGAAAGGCATTGCTTGACTTCTCCCCTTAGCTCACTGGTTAGGTTTCATGTCAATTTCTTGTTTGATATCTGTCTTCTCCGTCAGTTTTTAAATTGAAGGAGTAGGAATCAAGTTTGTCTTGCTTACTATTGCATTCCCAGAATATTTGCATAGAGATGTTCAATAATTATTTGTTGAATGAAGGAATAATGACTGATTAAGCTTAGTAATTAGTTAAAGTCAACCAATTAATTGGATTCATAGTAATATATATATATATATATATATATATATATATATATATATTGTCTTTTTGAGACAGGGTCTCACTATGCCATTCAGGGTGGGCTTGAGCTCTCTTTGTAGCCCAGGCTGGTCTCAAACTTGCAACAATCCTCCTGCCTCAGCCTCCTGAGTGCTGGGATTACAGGTGTGCACCACCACGCCTGGCCTATAGTAACATCTTAATGCTATCCCACCAAATTAAAATAAGATAGTGTTAATATGTCATTTTGATTAACTAAAGAATGAGCATATTCCCTCACAGTAATAAAATTTTTCTCTCTTTAGATGATCTTTAATTTATCTGTAAGACTTCTGTAATGCTTTAAAAATTGGATGAAATCTTATAAATAGACATCTTACTTATGTCTAATGCAAAAGAGAATTAATAAAAATGCTAACCAATTACTCCCCAACCAACCAACACCACTGCTAAATCTGTATCACATCAAACACATTCTTCCACAGAAATTTCCCCCTGGGGCCAGGCATACAACTCAGCGGCTCTGCTCCTTCCTGGCAAGCGTGAGGTCCTGAGTTCAATTCCCAGTGCAAAAAAAAAAAAAAAAGAAATGCCCCACTTGAAGCATTTTTCTGTCAGATATGATGTTTTTATTCCTTAAGCCCATTAAACATTTTATCAGAATGTTTGTGTATAGATGCTCAATAATTATTTGTTGAATGGAGGAATAATGACTGATTAAGCTTAGTAATTAGTTAAAGTCAGCCAATTAATTGGATTCATAGTAACAGATATTTTTTTGTTGTTGTTGTTTTGAGACAGTGTCTCACTATGGTCCACTTCTGAAGCAGGTCATGCCATTGTATCATCTCAGAATCACACTGAGAAAGGGACCCTCTTGGTATGGTGCACACTTGGCTATGGTTGTAAGCCTCAGTCCACAGCGGTTAGTTGGTATGTACATTCTGAGTTTCACTAAGACTTACCAGCCAGGCTGTTGGGAGCTGCTGGAATTTGGTTGCTGGTCATGTGTCTGAGGGTGGGACAGATCCAGAGTGCCTCAGGCGGTCAGGCTACCTCAGTATTGTATATGGTATCTGTCTTGGTTACTTTTTTCTCGTTGCTGAGACAAAATACCCAATGCCCACAACGAAGGAAGGAAAGGTTTATTTAGCTTACAGTTTGTGGAGGTTTCAGTCCATACTTGGCTGATTCAGTGGCAGAGTGGCACATGGCAGAGGGCAACAGTTCATGGCAGCAGAGCACAGCAAAAACCAACCAGAAAAAAGGGACGAATGGCAGGCAAGCAGCCTCTTTCTCTCTCTTACCTTGTAAACAGCCTAACCCCACCCAGGGGCGGGTAGCTCTCACACAGTCTCCATGCCCTCCTCTACCACAGGCTCAGGATGTGTACAAAGGAAGCACCCTGGTTTCCTGCTGAGTCATTCAGCCAAACCTCTGGACTCCCCAAGTTGACACAATGTATCAACCATAACAGTATCTTGTTTGGACAATTACAGTCTTAGTCTTAACCTTGATCTTAATCTTAATCTTAGTCTTACTTAGTCGCTAGGCAACATTATCTCTCATGATACTACTTTGCCAGTGTATAAAATAAATGCTCCTACTGTTGAAGTCGGTCCTCTCGCTCATCAGGCACGAGGTGACTCCTCCAGACCCTGGCTATCGTCTCTTGTCTTTTTTTTCTGTATCCTCTCACCGTTTTCTCTAGGGCACCATGGAGAGACCGCGGACTCCCACAGCAGGCCTCTTAGCCAGGTAGAATAATTGGAGGATACTGTGATTAATGTCATGCCCTCAGTCACAATTTTTGTTTCAATTTTATGAAGAAAAATGTTTCCAAAATACGTCCGTCTGCATTCTTAAGTATAGTACCCTGAAAGATAATTAAATCTGTTTTTTGTTTTGACAGTTGAAAATTTTGCAAAACACAGTCATCTTTGAAAGAACGAGCTGCAACTCTAGAGATAGTGGTGAGCGGTAAGTGGGATTTGGATGTGTACCGATCCTGAGGTATAATGGCAAAGTGACTCAAATATGTTTGAGAATTTAAGGGTTGTAAAGAAAAACACCCCCTTACCGCTTCATCTCTTCTCATCACAGTTTTGCTCCCCAGAGGCAAGGGCTTTTAACTCTTTTAGCTGTTTTCTGGTTGTTATTTCCATACTTATAAAAAATTATTTAGCTTGGCGTGATGGTGCACACCTGTAATCCCAGCACTCAGGAGGCTGATGCAGGAAGATCTCCCTGAGTTCAAGACTGAAACCCTGTCTCAAAGAAACAACAACAAAATATTAATAACATGTTTTATATAACTAGCTATTTGTTCTGAAACATATTTAAGTCATTTATTTATTTTTTTTAGGTTGCTTGTTCTGAGAAAGGGGGTTTCAAGTATAAATGTATACTTTATTTTTAAAAATTTATTAGATATGTGTACTTATTAAAGTCTATATTATGTATACTTATTAAAGCATATATTATGTATATTTATTAGATATGTATATTTATTATCACATATGCATACTTATACTTTCTATAATATATAAATACAAAAGAATTAAAGAATGTTTGAAAACAAAATTTAAGGATTCACTAACATTTTTGAGGGGAGGGTGGGGATTGTATCCAGGGCTTCATGTGTGCTAGGCAGGTGCCCTGCTACTGAGCCCTAAGATTTTCTAAATTTCCGATGTATTTAACTATTTAAAGATTTTTTAAAAATTGTATGTGCTTTAAAATACAGATACCACATTAGCATAGCCAAAGCGTTATCACATCTAAGAAAAATGACAATGTCCTAGTATCGCCTAAAGTTGACTGTGTAGACTCAGATTTCCCCAGGCACCCTTACATGAGCTTTGTAATTTGTCCCATCTGTGACAACACACTGGCTCCTGACATAGCTCAAACGTGCTGCTCAGACGTCCTGTGTGGGAAACTCAGTCCCCAAAGCGACAGTGTTGGAAGGTGGGGCCTCATAAGCGCTAAGTAGGTCTTGTGGGCTCTGACCTTGGGAACTGCTTATCACCCCTATGAGCAGAGGGGGTCAGTATAAAAGCACATGAGTCCCCTTTTGTCTTCTCACTCTGGCCTCACCTTGGACGTGAGATAATATGGCCCAGAGGCCCAAGAGGAGAAAGGGGACATCCCACTCATGTGGACTGGTGTCCAAGGGAGCTACTGCTCTTAAGGCATGAAGACTGGATCCAGGAGTCATGGAGACCACTGAATTAACAACGCTGACTTCATTTCTTTCACTTTCTCTAGCTCATTACACGGCTGACACATCCCCTCCATCTTTCCTTAACGATCTGCAATTCTTCCCTTAACCAAGCTACAGTTAATGACGACTTGCTTTTTAATTCTGCACTGAGCAATCTTCTAAAATTCCCAATTTTCTTTTTTTTTTGGAGTGGGCGGCCTTGGGACTTTTTTTCAGAACACACTGTGCTGTGGAAACACGTCCCATCTGATAACTGATCACTGAATCTGAGACGTGTGCCAGTTGCGGTCTTAGTCCTCTCGTGGCACCTAGCTCACTTCCTCCCAGAGAGCCAGCAAAATCTGCCGCCCAGCGCTGCGGGCGAAAACTCCATGGGGCCTTTCTAAAGCGTGTTCTTTCTTTGCTCTTGCACAGTTCTAATCAAAGCTAATCACACCGAGTTTCCTAGTGAAAAAGAAAGAAGACAGGAAGAAGAAAAGGCTCATAGGAATCTCAATGATTTTCTTAAATAGGCTATTCCTACTTCGAATCTTTTAAAACACAAAATGGTAAGTGCACCTTCCTGCCTAATCTGCGGCACCCTGGTTGTGTGGCCATGGTCACTCCAAGCAGGAGGACAGCCATCCAGAGGACGAGCTGTAGAGTGAGTGCCCAGCACGAGCGGGAGTGTGAATGTAAACCCCACCGCGAAAGGAATGAACTTCAGCCTTTCATTTTATGTGATAATTCACAAAATTGCCAGAATCATCAGTCAATGGGCATTTCCAAGATTGTTCTCAGCCCTGTCAGATGCAATACAAAGGAATGATTTAAACAGTTAAGGCAGCCAAGGGGGAACCTTTGGCAGGTTCCAACGCTTCACGCTGGCGTTTAACTAGGGACTTATTTGGGGGCGGGGCGGAGGTGGGGGGTGTCTGCTGAAATCCCGCGCCCACCCTGCACATCTGTGTTTCCTCACTGCCAGATTCGGGCCCGTTTCTGTGCGCCTGGTTTTATTCCACCCTTTCAGAAGTTTCTATTGAACATGAATAAAATCTTCTTGCCCTAATGGATACACGCATTTTATGAAGTGCCAGGCTTAAATCAACTTTGAAAAAAAACCACCCTGAAAGCACGTTGCGCAGACAGTTTAAACACACAGGGTAAAATGCTTTTCACTGTGCGAGCCGGGAGCCCATTCAACTTAGTTGTCGAGGGTTCCCTTTATCCCACAGCAATGACCTAGTTAGAGCCATGACTCAGCCAGCTCCGCTGAAAGCAAAAGAAGAAAGGAAAGGAAGGAAGGAAGAAAGAAAGGAAAAAAGAACAGAAAGGGAAGAAGGAGAAAGGTACACACAAGCCTCCTTTTTCTTTTTCTGGAGTTTTTGAGACAGAGTCTCCTTATGGAGTCTTGGCTGACTTTGAACTCACTATAGCCCAGGTCGGCTGCCCCCAACGTGCCACCTTTCTGCCTCGCCTCCTGAGGGCTGTGATTACAGATGTGGGGCACCATCCGAGCCCAGTTTACAGTCCCTGTTCTCTTTTTTCTTTCTTCCACCTTTTTTTGTTATGGGGGCTTGAGCTGAGGGTCTCTGCAGTGAGAGACACCCCCTGCCTTTTTTAATTTTTAATTTTGAGACAGGGCCTCATCAAGTCCTTAAATTGCTTACACTGGGTTTGAACATGCGATTCTCCTGCTTCCCAGAATGGTGGTACTATAGACATGCACTGCTGTGCCTGGCTCCCTTTTGGATTTTCTTAAGCTCAGAGAAAGAGGCTTGTTGTGGGAAGACATTTGATGTGCTGCTTTGGGTGCTGAGCATTAAGGGGGAGCAAGTTTCCGGCAGTCATGATATAATAAATGCAATTTAAATGTAAATTGAAGTTTCTGGTGTATGGTGTGATGACGGTCAGAGACGGGAGAAGAGAAATGATGCCCTTAAGCAACCCTGCCGTCCAGTGCAGCTGCTCATGGCGCTTTCTGATGTTTTTCTCCAACCCTTTTAACTAGGACACACTGATTACGGAACGCTTTTCCCTTTTGCCGTTTTTCCCAGTGGCATATGTTCTGCAAGGTGGAGCAATTCTGCAAGGCCTCTGAGGTTGGATTTTAAAGTTCTCTGAATCTCCTTCTTGGGAATGGGGCAGGCCCGCGGACACCTTGTCAAGTGACCTTCTCGAGCACTGCCCTCCAGCGTACACCACGTAATTCCACATCCTTCTCCTCGCTTCTCTTGCATGCAAACCTCTGTCCGGGCAGATGGCTGCCCCACCTCAAAGCCTTTGTCCTCCAGCCCCGACCGCACTCAGCTGTCCGTGTGTCCTTTGTCTGGACCTCTCACTTTCACTTAACTTTTTTCTCTTTTTAAAATTTAATTAATTAATTAAGTTTTGTCTGTTTTGAGACGAGGTCTCAGTATGCAGTTCAGGTTGGCCTTGAGCTCACTTTGTAGCCCAGGCTGGTCTCGAACTTGCAACAATCCTCCTGCCTCAGCCTACCAAGTGCTGGGATTACAGGCGTGCACCACCATGCCTGGGTCTCTTTTTTTTTATTTTAATGGAAACAAAAATAAACAATAAAAACAATGATATAAAATTTCAAAACAAGATTGTAGAAGAGTAACAATGGTTAGTACATTGCATATTGTTATCTTCAAAGTAGTTGCTCAGATTATAAGATATAGGCGAGAAAAATTAATCAAGCAATATAGTCATAGACCTTTTCAATGAGCTCATAGCAGTTACTAGTATAACTATCTGAACTATTTTGTGTGTGTATATATATATATATTTCTTTTTTCCTTTCCCCTTCCTTCTTTTCTCCTGTCCCCCACTCTAGTTTCTCTTTCCTTTTGAGCATTTTCTTCACATTTCACAATATCTGTTGTACATTTTGGGCCTCATTTACTCTTTTAGCTTCTTACACTAGGGAGACAATAAGACGTTTACACATGCGAGACTGAGGTATTTCACTTATGAGTGTGGCCTCAAGTTGCATCCATTTCCCTATAAATGTCTCAAATTTATCCTTCTTTATAGCTGAGTAGTACTCCATGGTATAAAAATACCACATTTTTTTCATCCATTCCTTGGTTGATGGGTATTTGGGTTGTTTCCAAGATTTGGCTGTAACAAATTGTGCTGCTATAAACATGGGTGCACATATATTGCTGTGGTGTGATGTTCTACTGTTGGTGGCTTTGTAGACTGGCGCAACCACTGTGGAAGTCAGTCTGGGGATTCCTCAGAAATCTAGGGTTGGAGGTCCCACTTGACCCAGCTGTTCCCATTCTGGGTATTTTCCCAGAATTAAGATCATCACTTAACTTTTATTACCCTCCAAACCACTGTTTATGGAGCCACCAAAATATTCTTCTTACAGTACAAACTGGATCTCACCACTCACCAACAGAAAAGTTGCCATTTGGCTTAAATTTACCATTTTCTTCTGCCATGTCTTCTTGTTCCCAAATTAATTGAAAACTTCTTTCTGATTTCTGTGGAAGAGGACCATACACTCACTAGTCACCCAATATTTATTCCAACCTGCTAGGGTCCAGCCCTTTGCACAGTGCTGGAGATAAGATGGGGAACAAAACAGGCATGATTCTTGCCCGGTTCATGCTAACTTTCTAGTTGGATAACAGATTTTTTTAAAAAGCCAAAAGTAAACACTACAAATGGTAGAATGGACTCTAATGGAAACAGGGTACACACATAACTTGGCTGATGGGAGAATGTGGACTTATTTTAGGCAACATGTCAGGAAAGACTTTCCATATGGAGGAGACATTTAGGCTGGAACTTGAAGGATAGGAGGAAAGTGGATTCCAGGGAAAGCCACGGCTTGCCCAGCTCTCAACAGGAAGGCACTTAGCCAGCATGGTCAGGTCACTGTGAGGGAGGATGCTGGGGATGTATGATTGGGAATCAAGCAGGTCACATAGACCTCATAGGCTGCAGTGAGGAACTTGGACCATATTCGTAGAGCTCTGGGAGTGAGATTGGCAGGTAAAGATACAGAACATTCAGTGACCTCTGAATTTCAGGCAAATAAATACTTTTCTGGGTATTAGTGTGCCCTAAATCTTACATGCACTATACTACACATGCACGGGCTATACTTGTACTAAAATTTTATTCATTATTTAAAATTTAAATTTAGTTGGGCATCTTGGGTTTTGTTGATGTTATTTTTGTTTGTTGTTTGTTATTATTGAGTTTGACAACCCTAAATAAGATGCCACTAAATGGTTTTCAGCTGGCAAGTGATGTGATCCAATTTCGGTTTTCAAAAGATCCCTTTGGCTGCTTTGTGATGATGTTTTGGAGGATTGTGAAAATTAAGTAAAGATAAAAGTTCAGGGACGCTCCTTAGGTTATCAGAGGAGGGCCTCACCCTAGGAGACCAGGGCCTCTCAAACCTCGATGTGCAGATGAATCATCTAGGGATCTCCTTGATTCCTAGTACTTTTATTTTTTTTTTTTCTCATGCTGGGAATTGAACTCAGGACCTTGCCACTTATACCACTGAGCTATATCCCCAGCTTTTAGGGATCTCCTTGAAATGAAGAGTATTTTAACAGATCTGGGCTGGGATCTGTGATTCTGCATTTCTAACACTCTCCCAGGGGGTACTGACCTTGCTGGTTCTTAGACCAAAGGTTTGCAAGCTATGGCCCATGGGCCAAATTTGGCCCATCTGTTTCTATAAATAAAGTTTTATTGGAATACAGCTATTTCTGTCTGTCTGCCCATTATCTGTGACTGCTTCGTGCTATAACATCAGAGTTGAGTAACTGCAAGAGACTGTCAGCCCACAGAGTCTAAAATATTCACTATCTGGTCCTTTACAGGAAAAGTTTGCTGGCCCTCCAGCTAGACCACAATTTGAGTAGCAAGGTGCAAGATCTAGGCGATAGCCAGGGAGGGAAGCAGACAGCTTCCAGACGTGTTTGAAAGCACATAGTGCAGCCTGCTTTGGCTGACCCAGTCATTGCTTCTGATAAAGCGAGTCACCCTGAGTAGCAGAGTCCTTCACTCACGTTGTTGGTGTGACAGTTGAGAGCTGGCTAGTCGGTATTGACTGATCTTAGAAATATTTACCAGTATGTCCTAAACCCAAGGGGTTCTACTTGGGACATATTGAAACATATATGGAAACACATATATGCGCACATAGAGTGTAAAGATACAGCTAAAAAGCACCTTGGAACCTGGAAGAAATACCTTTGTCATGCTGGAAAAAAGTTAGAGCCACGTCCTCCTTGTTTGTACTACTAGCTGGCTGTGCATCTCTTCTCCCTGAATTTCTGCAGCCCCTGTGTTTTCCTGGGGGGTTGTTCTTTACGGTAATTATGGAGGAGATGCTAAAGCTGATGTCTTCTTCTTCTGTTCATTCCTGTCCTGAGAAGACGAGACCCTGCCCTCCACTGCCTCACTAGCTTCTCACCACTGTGACCAAAATACCAGGCATGCATGACTTAAGGGAGAAGAGGCTTATTTTGCTCATGCTTCCAGAGAGTTCTGTCCATGGCTGGGGGGCTCCGAGGCAGAAATACAGTGGGAGAATACGGTGAAGGAAAGCTGCTCGCCTCGAAGCAGCCAGGCAGCAGAGAGAGAGGGAAAGATCTAGCAAGGTGAAGGGGCTGGGGCCAAAAGGTATCCCTCAAAGGCGAATTCTCTTCCATAACAGCCCACCAGCCACAAATCCATCGAGGCATTAACTCACTGATGAGGCTGGTGACCCGTGATCCAGTCACCTCCCGAGGTCCTTCCTCTGAACACTGCCCTCAGTGCGTTAGTCTTTGAGAGGTAGGGGGGGACCCTGCAGCTTTGAGCCAGCTTTTAGAAAAAGGGAAAATCCAGTGTTGAGCTATGAGGGAAATCACTTTAAAACAAACCACAAGACAATTTTATTAACAAGGAGAAAAGAAGCACAATTCTATGGTACAAATTATTTTCTTGTCATTCATTTGGGAATCTTAACGTTGTCACTTTGACAGATGGCATAGCCAAAGCACAAGGCAAGATATTTCCCTTTTATAATAAACCTGTCATGCAACATCCTGCAGAGAAGTACCAGAATGACATCTTTTAAAGACCACTTTAGGATGGTGTCAGTTTATGAATTTCTGGAAATGGCTCTGAGTATTTTACCTTCTAGCATGTTATTGTATGCACTGGTGTAGTAACATCCAATGACAGCCCAGTGGCGCATTTACAAGGACAAGTTAATTTCAATTGCTCTGAAGCAGTATTTACTACTGGGTGGCAATTAAATACTTGGAACCCACTGCGTCTCCAGAGTAAGGGAAAGCAGGCTGTTTTGCAGTCAGAACCCTTGCGGCTCTGCAGCACTCCCAATGTTACATAGTTGCTTTTATTAAATGTGGCTGCTAGTCCTTTTTCCTCATCCAGGAACAAGCACAACCGCAAGTGTGAGAGATTAAGCTTGTGTAATCGGCTGGTCCATTTTACTTAGCGGACTGAGGCTGTGCAGGGATAACAAACACGAGCCAGGTGAGTGCAGGTGAACCAAAGCGAATTCTGCACTGCTCTGCTGCTGCGTTCACAGAGAATTTACGTTGCCAGTGGCATTCCACGAGGATCGCCTGCTTTAGGAAATAACCCTTCCTTCCAACTGAAGTATTTATGACAGAAGCTGAATAGTCTTCCCACCACTGGTGGGTTTGGACCTTCGAGTTAAAATTTGAGGCGTTTCCTCCATCATCTAATAGGTTACATTGTTTTTAATGAGAAAAAAAGGCAAAGGGGTAAAAATGTGCCCTCAAGACGCTCTTCAGTGTTTCTTCTTCCCTCCCTCGGAGCTGTACATTTATTTCAACAAACCTGTTTAAATGTCACACTACCGTGCCTAGGTGCAGAGGCAGAGAGGAGGGATTCAAAACACACAAAGGGAAAAGCGTCCTTTTCAGCCGGTGCCTGAAAGGGTGAGGAGAAAGGGACCAAGCGAGGAGGGCCAGGGGTTTTGTTTTCTGAAATAGGACTGGAGCTGAAAGCTTGGAGAAGGATTTTGTCTGCATCATGCCCTGGATATATTCTAAAAGGAGTGTTTTAGAAAGGAAAAGAAAATCTCTGAAAGGGCTCCCACATCCATTTGCATGAATTAGCAAACCTGGGAGAGTGTCTGCCATGTATTGCGTGTGCAATACCGAAATCAAGGTCACGGATGTCCCCAGACATCAGGGCAGACTGTGCAGTTGCATGAACAAACCTTGCCAGCCAGTGCTGAAAGAGCCTTGCCTCCAGTGGTCTGCGTCTCGTCCGTGGACTGATCATTCCACAGAAAAGGAGGAAAAAAAGAAGAAGAAAAGGAAGATGATGTTTTACTGCATCAGAAAACCTTTAAAGCACATTTTCCCATCTACAGTGCTCCGTCAGGGGCGAGGGTTTGCCTTACAAATGTAGCACAAATTGTGCTACAGACTCATGGTTGCCTATGGTTACCAAGAGCTGCTCGCCAGCACTGCCCTTGAGACAAAGCTTTCTAATGACTGGCGGGGAGACGGTGAGGAAGGGGGATGGAGGGGTGGAGAGAGGACAAATAAACAAAACTTTGAAGCAAAAGACCACAGAGGGTGCCAAAACCTATCTTGAAGCAGGCAGAACGGGAGAAGAGCCACACCCTCAACTTCTTCAAGGTGGGGGTAGGGGAGCCAAGCATCCGTCTGCTCTGTCTGCCGGCCCCAGTGACCGGCCTGCAGGGGAGAGCAGTCAGATTCTCAGGAGGCCAAGGCTGCTTCTCCTGCCACAGGAGATCCACCTGTTTTTGACGGCAAGGACCTGGGGTCAGGACCTACTGCACTTAGAACTTCTCACCGAATGACCAAGCCTCAGGGCATTACTGCAGGTCCAGGACTAGGAGACCCAGAACCATACTTAGAAGATTTAATTTCAATTTTGTTCGGTTTTATGACTGCTCACTTTCGCAATGTTGTGCATAGCACATTACTCCATCCCCTCCTATTAAAATCTCACAAAAGAAATACACAAAGAAACAAACAGTGGATTGTTCACGGTGAAATCACAGAGGCCAAGCAGGAACCCAAGTGCTGACAACACGTCTTCTGCCTCGTCACAGACACACTCAGTTAGAGGAACTGAAACAGAGACACTCAGGCCACCAGTTTCATGACCAAGCGAGAATGCAGTGTTGCAATGCCTTGATCTGGAGATAACCTCACCGAGGAGAAGACAACACAGACACCACATGCCCTGCATTCCGAACCAGGAAATCTGAGGGGCAGCCGTTCCTTTCGCCAGTTCCTTTCG